>PVLC010013605.1:0-41296 GCA_004027655.1 Graphiurus murinus | reverse complement strand
TATGTGGATGCTAGGGAGAAGATGGGGCATAGGAGGGTCTCCAGATGAAAAAGAGAGATCCTCGATAAGCAAAGAAGTTGATTTAATTATAGTGGATGCTTGGGGCAGAGGGACACCCTAAAGCACATGATGTACCTACACAATCATATCAAGGTCACTCATTGAAGTGAACCTTAGGGGGAGGGAATGGGGAGGGAATGGGGAGGGAATCGGGGAAGGGGTCAAATGAGAATTGTGTGCAAATATGTTGTTAACAATTTGTACTTAACAAAGATGTATGCTATATTGCACGAATTACTACAATAAAAATTTAAAAAAAAAAAAAGCAAGTATATTTTTCAAAACAAACACTAAGAGACTTTTGCACTTTAATGTCCGACTAAATAGGGAACAGATGGATTCTCACATCTGCTTCTGCTTTCCATCTTTTCTGATATTCCCAGGTCTTGTAGCCTCTGGAGAACTCCACTGCATACTTATGAGAAAGCAAGAGTGGAAAAAAGCAAATAATGTCTTGGTGTTACTATTAAAATAATCTAGACCTTGCGGAGCTTTCAAAAAGGCCTCTAGGAACCCTGGGCCTCTAGAGCTTCTACTCTAACTAGCAGCTCCTTGAAGGCCACAGTTGTGCTCTGTAACCTCAGAACCTGGAATGGCTCATGATTCATTATGAGTAAACAGTAAATTCTTTAAATTCGTGAACAAATGAACAAACAAATGGATAAAGAGATGATTAAAAATAAATTCAGGCTGCCTTTTAGCCCATTCACTGAGAGTTTCCAAACTAAGAATCTAGACAAAGTTCAAAAAGGACAGGTACCAGTTCTGAGATAGAATTAGATGTCAATTACCATCCATCTGAATGAGGAGCTCAGACTTGACTCTGCGGCTTGCCTCGTGTTCGTCAGAAGTGCCCCTTCGACTGCAGATGGAGTCTATTTCATCAATGAAGATTGTGGTGGGGGCATAAAACCTCGCCTTTGTGAAAAGATTTTAGAGAAATCAACCATCTCAGAAAATAATCTGAATATTTTTAAATATCACTATCTCCTTTTAAAGTAAGGGCAAATTAAAGCTGAAATTTCAACTTCAATTGCACCACCATCTGGTTATTGACAGAGGCTAAATCAATTCAATCAGAAAAAAATTCTAAAAATAAGTTATATGGTTGGTGAAGTCAAGTGATAAATACATGAGGTTCATTGTACTATCCATTCTATTTTTGTGTTTGAAAATTTCCATAGTAAAAAAATTTAAAGATATATCAACCTCTATCCACAAACATGCATTCTTAAGTAGTTATTGCAAATCCTTTATGAAAAAGGAATGAACTTTAATGACAGGTCAGTTTCTAACTGATTTTTAAGATACATATTGAAATATTCTTCTGGTCCCCCAGATCAGATATCCAGAAACACCAATCACTCCACATTACGGCCAGTCTCTCTACTCCCACCAGACAAGATGCCAGAGGGCCTTCTTTTACCTCAGAGAAGAAGACACACCAACTACCCCACAAAACCCACCATCCCATTTCTCATTAGTGTATCCAGAACTAGCTAAATATAACCACACGCCCTTTTTAAGAAGATTCTGAGGTGAACAGACCCTGATTATGGGGCATCACACACCTTCCCACATAGCACTCTGGAACCTGGATACATCATACTCACCATTTCAAACAGCAGACGGACCAACTTCTCAGATTCCCCTCTGTATTTAGATGTCAGTGTGGAAGAGGAAACATTGAAGAAAGTTGTGCCACATTCAGTGGCAACTGCCTTAGCCAGCATAGTCTTACCTGTGCCTGGGGGTCCAACCATCAGAACACCCTGAAATTTCAAAAGATGAAATTATCTTCAACTGTTAATGATGAAGTACATGAACATTCTCTCATCGAAATACAAATACAATGGTCACAAATCATGAGGCATTTGGCATTTTATGGGTAGAAAAAATGAAGACTGATTTTACAAAAGGCCTCAGATCAGAGGTAGCCAGAGATAAGCTAATAAAGTGCTTGGACAACAAAAAATCTTCTCATACATTTAGAAAGAATCTTTCCTGGGCCCAGCATAAGATATTTACATAGTTTTGTGCACAGCTTAAGAGTGACTGTTCTGTTAAGACATAATGAAGATAAGAAGACATTTTCTACGACACGTAGAATCAAATGTTTCTTGCCCTCTGTAAGTGACAACTCCTGCCTCCTACAGTTCATTTAAAATACAGTTTTCAGTAGGGCATGGAGGCACATGCTTGTAATCCCAGTACTTGAGTGGCTGAGAAAGGAGGATCACAGGTTCAAGGAGAGCCTCAGCAAGTAGTGAGACTCTCATCAACCTAGTGAGATCCTGTTTCCAAATAAAAATAAAACAGTGTTGAGGGTGTAGCTCAGAGGTAGAATGCCCCTAGATTCAATCCCCAGTACTGCAAAATAAATAAATAAATAAATACCATTTTCAGCCAAAAATAAAGATCCATTTATGAGTTAATAAAGTAACTGTGAAATCCAGTGGTGATTCAACCATAATCAAATTAGCTAGAAGTATATCAGTTTAATATGCTGCAGAGTGTACATAAAATAGATTAGTAATAAAAGAGCCACTAAATACAGACTAGAAACTAAACTTTAGTTACTACTTACCTTTGAGAACAAATGCATAAAATATTCTATAAAAATAAGCTCTGGTTTGATCTCCAGCATGACAAAAAATAAATGATTGAAGCAAAATAAAAAATAAAAAGCAAATCAGTGAGAAATAAAAATTATGAAAGGAAATCAATCCTCTAAGTCTTAAAGACAAATGCATTTATAAATAACTTGTTTTTTTCCAACACGGAAATTCAGATACATAGCTAATACTACATTTTTTTTTTTTTTTTTTTTTTTTGCATAAAGGTGATTCTTTAAAGAGGAATTCTGACCCAGTTGCTTACTTAGTTTGATAATCTTAATGGTTTAAATTTTGAAAACTATGTGTATGTACCCCAATCAGAATGGCAATCATCAAGAAGACAAAAAACAATAAATGCTGTCGAGGATGTGGGGAAATTGGAACTCATTTATACTGTTGGTGGTACTGCAAATTAGTTCAGCTGTATGGAGATCAGTGTGGAGATTCCTCAGAAAATTGGGAATGGAGCCACCAAACGATCCAGCTATATCATTCTTGGATATCTTTCCAAAGGGACTGAAATCAGAATATTATACTAATATATGCGTATCCATGTTCATAGCAGCACAATTCACAATAACCAAATTATGGAACCAACCTAGATGTCCATCAACAGATAAATGGATTATAAAATTGTGGAATATGTACATAATGGAATTCTATTCAGCAATAAAGAAGAACAAAATTACGTCATTTGCAGGAAAATGGATGAACCTGGAGAACATTATGTTAAGTGAGATTAGCCAGTCACAGAAAGTAAAGGGTCATGTGTTTTCTCTAAGATGTAGAAGCTAGGGAGTAATATCAGGATACAAGACAGGCTTCACATAATGGAGTTGGTTTTTTTTTTTTTTTTGAAACTTCAGTGGAGTCAGGGAAGTGGTCTAGGGGAAGGAGAGGGGAGAAAGGGAGGATCAATGCCGACCTCAATACCCTGTATGAGGAAGGTGGGGGATGGGGGAGCCGGGAAGGCCCCCAAGTGCTGTGTGCACGCCTGTCACTGTCACTATGATTTTCATTATGATGTGAGGCTATCATGCACCAATAAAGGTGTATTTAAAAAAAGAAAACTATGTGCATGCCAAAGTTTTATGAACCCCAAATTCAGAAACTCTCCAACCCTTTTTCTAGCTATAGAATTATGATACACAGAAACAATCTGAGATCACAAGGAATTAAAACACTAGTTTCATAAAAAATTTCTTTTTGCTTTGTAGGGGAGCTTTAAACTGTGGGTGAGACTGAGATTTTTAAAACTGAAAAATAACTGATGCTCTAGGCACTGTTATAAGGCACAACTGCAGCCAATTTCACATTTCTCTTTCTAATACCCCTTTCAATCTCTCCTCAGTTCCTTTGTCAGTAAAGTGGCCAATAGGAGTTCATTTCCAACACTGGCATCTGTACATAGATACACCTCCTCACAATATTACTCCTTTGATTGTCTCCTTTCTTTTCTATATCTTTCTGTCTACTGGCTCTTTCTCCCCATAACAGAGAAACATACTTAAATCTGTCCATTAAAAAAAAAAATCCTTTGCTTGACTACAAATCCTCTAGCTAGTATCCACCTTTCCTTCTCTTTGAAGCCAACCTTCTTTTTATTATTATTTTTTTTCAGCACGGATTTTTTTATACATTTCTTGAGTACAACAGGGTTACGTATTCATTTACGACATATCAATCATTGTCAGATCACAAATAGCACCACTTCTTCTTTTTCCACGTATAGCCCACATTCCTAACATAGCCTAGTCAAGCAAACTTTCTAGAGTCATAAAACCATAAACCTTTACGTTCTATGAAGTAGGAGGGTCTTTCATCTGCGCATCCTAGGAGCAATCGCCAGACTTCAAGATTGCTCATATATGCAGATAGCAACTGCCAGGGGGGAAAGGGCCCAGCTGGGCTCCCACAACTCCCCCGTTTTTATTTTAAAATGCACGAAGGACTGTGCTTGTCTTAGGTCGTTTCCTACCTGAAGCCAACTTTCTTAAAGTTTATGCTGTTTCTTCATAGGGCTACAATCTGACTTCTGCCACCACTGCACAAAATCACCAAATTTACTCCTTCAGTGATCCTGCTTCAATCTTCTCTCCCTGCCTTCCCTCTGACCTCTGATCTGCTCACACATGGTTATATCCCCTGAAACCCTGGTGCCCTTCAGTGGGTTCTATGGCACCACACTTTTCTTGACACTTCTACTCTGTGGCTATTTTCTGTTTCTTTTGGATCTCCTCTTCCCCCGCCCTTTATACTTGCAAAGCAACTCTAAGTTTTTTGCTCATTTCCCTTTATAAAGCTCCTTGAACAAATTCATCCATACCTATATCATTTAGCTATCACATCTCTCAAGTCTCAGATCTCACAATTTTAAACTCAAAAAATTTATTTCTAAGTACCTGCTGAGTATTTACCTCAACATATTTTGTTTCTACTTATACCTACTCCTTTCTACATCTCCAGTATCGTTCACTGTATTCTATTATAAAAAAGAATTTGGCAGACCTTTGTCTCTAGTCCCTGGAAAGTAGCCTCTAAAGCCTTGGAATTTACTTGAGTGACAGGTGTTACTCAAGGCAAACTCTGAAACTTTATGCTAATAGGGTGACTCATGCTGAGCCCTGTATAGTTTTTGTGAACAGGATGACTCAGGATGAGAACTGACCACGCTCTAACAATGTGATTAGAGTTGGGGCTTTGAATCATGTGACATCAAATCAACCTCTGGGGAGAGAAAGGGGACTGAAGATGGAGATCCACAGGAAATGATTCAATTGATCATGCCTACCTAATGAAACCCAATGCAAACTCTGGAGAAAAAGAGCTTGAAAGCCCTTTCATGTTCCGCAGTACTCCATACACTGTCACACATCCCCGTGCTAGGAGAGTAAAGCACCCTGACTCTATAGAGAGGAAAAGTATCACATTATTCAGAATGCTTCCAGACCTCTTCTGTTTCTCTCCCTCTGGCTCATCCTAATTTGTATCCTCTAGCTATAATAAACTGTAATCATTAAGGTAATGCTTTTCTGAGCACTGTGAGTCACCATAAAGAAGGGGTAGAGAACCCCTGAATTTGGAGCCAGCTAGTCAGAGTGAGGGTAGCCTGGGACCCCAAGTTTATAGCTGGTGTCTGATGTGGGGGCAAGTCATATGGGAAACTGCATTTAGCCTGGGGAGTGTGGCCCAACTCTGGGTAGGTGGTGTCAGAAGTCAACATAGGGCCCCTCAATTCTACCTGAAACCTGGGAGCCATATGGCTTGTCCCTCTCACACCTTCTACATTCCTCACAAATCTGTCTACTTTTCACTAACCCAATAGCCTATGCCTTTGTTCAGGTCCTCACTGTCTGGCTAGATTATCCCAACAGCCTCACAGTCATGCTCCTCATTACCCATCCCCAACCATCCTCCATGCTACAACAGGAAGGAGATCTTTCTACATCTGCAGATCACTCTCCTACTAAACACTCTTCAATGGCTCAGAGACCTTTGGCCCAGCACACAGGGCTCTCCAAAAGATACATATCCCACCCATCACTCCAGCAGTGTATTTTGTTCCTATGCCCTGTATAAACACTCTTTACCTCCAGCCACACTGAACTACAGATGATTCTCCAGATACACTGTGTTCTCACACACTTTTCTGTTTGTATATGACAGCCATTCTACCTTGGAGACTATCCTCATCATGCCTGCCACTGAACTTGTAATCATCTTTCAAGTCTCAGCTCAGAGTCACTGCCCTGAGAAGCTATCCCTTATATATCTCCATAGCAGACTTGGTTTAGTGACTCTTCCTCTCTGCTACCACTGCTGCTTATTAATTAGTCTCTCACAACACTAGTCACAGTGCTCTGTTATAACACATGCTTGTTTCCACAAAGTCCATAAACTTCTCGTGGGGCTGCTGTTTAATCATCTTGGCCTCCTCTGTACTTAGTTATCACTTGGCACATGGTAAACATTTAATGTGTATTTTTCCAACATGCATGTATTTATTTATTTATTTATTTATTCATTCATTTATTTATTTATTTATTTATTTGTAGTACTGAGGATTGAACTCAGGGGCGTTCTACCTTCGAGCTACACCCCTAGCCCTATTTTTTACTCTTTATTTCGAAACAGGGTCTTACTAAGTTGGGGAGTGCCTCACTAGTTAGCTGAGGCTGGCCGCAAACCCGGATCCTCTGGTCTCAGCCTCCCGAATGCTGGGCCAGCATGCATTTATTGAAATCTTACTAAGTGTTGGGCTCTGAGGATACAAAGTTGAATTAGTCAGGAATCACAAATAAGTCCTCAAGAAACTTTTCATCTAGTAGAGGACACAGATAAATTATGATTCAGTTTAGAATCACAGGCTGCATGGTAAATGGATGGATGAATAGTCTCCATGTAAGAGTGACTCAAGCATGCACATATATACATATACATATATATGTGCATATATATAGTACACCAGTCTGCTTCCTGGGCATCTCCCTATTCTCAAAATATAATCTGAAATGTTACCCTGAAAAGAATCACATAATCTAAACTTAAACTTATAAGAAAGGACCTTATTATTATTCTGTTAGAAAAACTTTCATCCTAGAGCTAAGTTTTTGTTTTGTTTTTAAAATACGTACTGCTGGGCATTAGCACACGCTTGTAATCCCAGTAGAAGGGAGGCTGAGACAGGAGGAACACAGGTTCAAGACCAGCCTCATGAACTTGGCAAGGCCCTGTTTCAAAATAAAAAATAAAATTGGGCTGTGGATGAAGCTCAGAGGTAGAAAGCCCCTGAGTTCAATCCTGAGTGCCACAAAAAAGGAAAAAAAAGAGAAAAGAAAAGGCACTTACTATCTTCATTATTCTCTTGTTCTGATTTGTATTCTCTGGCATTTCCCTCTATCTTCAACTTCTAAAGGTGTATTTCCAAATGACTATTGTACTAAGATCTCAAACCTAAAAGAAATCCATTATCTCTTTCCCAGAAGCACCCCTAGATCCTACTACATTTTCAACATCAACAATAATCAACCCATGTCTTCCTCCTTCTCAGCTCCACTTTTATATCATCTTGTTATTTACCCACAGGCAAAAGCCTTTGCCCTGCCTCCTTCTTCACAAATATATTACGTTTGAAAGGTAATCAGCTTCCTCCATTAAAAATCACTAATATCAATCCTCCTATAATCAGTATTTACTAAAAGGCCTTTTGAGTTTCAAGCCTAAGCTACTGCCAACCACTTCTAAACATACTGTTTGCCTCCTGTCTTTCACAGCTCATTATAAGCAGATTGTTTTCCCCAAATCCAGAAGCAATGATGCTATCTACCTACTCAGAGAGTTCTCCTCAGTGCCTAGACGAAAAGGATCAAGCTCCTGGCAAACATAATCTGGCTTGAATCTATCTTCACATTTGAATCTTCCACTAATTTATTTTTCTATTTAATATTCCTATAGTTCTAACTATTGTCAGATAATGTCCTAAAGTCTAACTCATTTGATCTTCACAATACCCCACAGATGACATTAGTATTCCTATTTTATAGAAAAGGAACTGAAGCATGGAGAAACTTAGTAACTCGCTCAAGATCATAAAGCTATTGAGTGGAAAAGAGTCAGAATTTTCAGGGAGACAGTTTGGATCTAGGGTCTATGCCCTCGACCAATAGGGTATACCTTGGAGATGTCGTGGGTTCAGTTCCAGGCCACTGCAATAAAATGGATATTGCAATAAGGCGAGTTACACAGCATTTTTGGTTTCCCAGTGCATATAAAATGTATGTTTACATTGTACTGTAGCTATTGCTATTAAATGTGTAATGGCACAATGTTTAAATGAATCAATGTGCGTATGTTAATTAAAGATACTTTATTGTCAAAAAATGCTAACAGCCATTTTGGAAAAATGGTCCCATCAGACTTCCTCAACAGAATGTTGCCACAAACTTCAATTTACAAAATAAGGCAACATATGAAAAGCACAATAAGTCATGGTACAGTAAAATAAAGCATGTCTGTACCCTACACTACCTTCCTTACAAAACTCCAAAGCCTCTATTTCCCAAACACACTTACACCTTTTCACTTTCATTTCACTGCTCACATCTCATCCCTCCCAAGCTCCAACATCACCTGAAATGCCTTCGCCAACATAATGAAATCCCTGAAGCCCTGAATACTCCACATCCTCAGGCATGACGCCTTCCCTAATCATGTCACATTTGCTCTCTGCTGAGCTATCCGAGAGGTACAAGCCATTAGGCCCCTCTCTTACTTTTAACTGCAAGCTCCCTGCATCTGCCTCTCTATCTAGACTACCTCACAGCCCAGGGACCACAACTTGAAAATCCTATACATTTTACAAGTTATTTAACAAAGACTGTTACATGTAATAGGCCTAAATAAGTATGTGACGGATAAATAAAGGAATGGCATCATACTACGCAAGGGAAAGTGTGCTAGGAGGGGAAGGCACACTAAACATAAGAAGGTAAGACATATCTAATTTTCTATTTCCTAAAACAACTACCATGGCTATCACAACCTAAGTTGGATCTCAATTTTCTAGTCTATCAAATTTCAGGGGTTTGATAAGATAATCTCAAATGCTCATTTCAGTTCTAAAGTTCTAGAATTTAGATTTTAAGGTGAATTTTATAAATCTGACGTTTCTGTGGTCTCCTTATTTTTACACCTTCTTTAAAATCCATCTTATTGCTCCATTTTAATAAATATTTCAAAAGTCTCTAAAATTTCTAACATAACTTTTTTTGTTGTTTTGTTTTTTGCGGTACTGGGGATTGAACTCAGGGGCATTCTACCTCCGAGCTATATCCCCAGCCCTATTTTTTATTCTTTATTTTGAAACAGGGTCTCACTAAGTTGCAGAGTGCCTCACTAGGTAGCTGAGGCTGGCCTCGAACCCAGATCCTCCAGTCTCAGCCTCCGAATGCTGGGATTACAAGTGTGCACCACCATGCCTGGCTCTAACATAACTTTTAAAAGTGAAAAGCAGTTCTATATCCCAGAACTTTATTCTACTAATACAGAAAAAATGTATTAGGAATAAGATACATAGCAAATAAATATATTTTTTCTTAATCCAGTTTGCCAATAAGTACTACAAAAACACATCATGAAGAAACTGACAAAGTCAGATTATGTATGTGTGTATGTATATATATATACACACACACACACATATATATATGTATATATATATGTATACATACACACACACACACACACACATATATACACATACACATTTTTTAGTACTGGTGATAGAACCCAGGGGCACTCTATCTCTGAACTACAACTCCAGCCCTTTTTATTTTCTGTTTTTGAAACAGTGTCTCAGTAGATTGCTGAGTCTCACTACGACTCTGAGTCTGTCCTTGAACCTGAGATCCTTTTCTCAGCCTCCCAAGTACTAGTATTATAGGCATGCGCCACCCCACCCAGCAAGACCAGCCTCAGCAACAAAATAATTTAAAAGAAAACTGCTAAAGGTCTCTTTTTAGAAAGAATATTTATGAAAACTCAAAGTATGTTCAACTTCTGAAGGTTCAAAAAAATGCTGGCTGCAAAATTACAATTACCTTTGTCTTGTCAGGTGCTTTTGCCCCTATCCTACATATGACTGTGACCCCTGACTGGGGACTTCATCCTGAGGGATGTGACATAACTTTAAGTTGGTAAGCCATTCTCTAGGGAAACTTTACCTCTAGAAGTGAAGACGGATCTGATGTCAAAATCTAGATGCTGTGCTGCAAAAACTCTTTGTCTACTCATCCTACATCTTCCCTTTAATTTTTCATGTTTAAAGTTGGAAATGGCTTCCAGAATACACTATAGCAGGCTAGGTTGAAAGGAAACAAACTTTATCATGACTAAGCTACAGTATAATGATCTGAAATAATAAAATGTCCACTTTCTTTACTTTAATTCTATCAACTTATATGATCTAGATAAACAAAATAGTAAATCCTATAATATTCCTGCATAATTAAGCAATTTGAAGAAAAATATCTCAAACATTACCCTATCTCAGATTAGATCAAAGGCAGAGGCTAACACCTGAAAGAAGCTAGAACCATCAATTGGAAGCTCAGCATCTTCAGAGAGACTGAACCTGACCTCACAGCCACTAAAAGCCACAGATGGGCATCACTACTCAGCTACCCAAGGCATCTGTGAATATTGTCATGTTTTGTTTTACTGTGATTCAAACATACAAACTGGTAAGAAAACTAGTACTTAAAAAAAGAAACTATGTCTAAGAAACACTGCATTTTAAGCTTTCTAAAAGAACATAAGGTATCAGCTATTTAATTCAAACAATTATTTCTAGTTTTATAAATAGCACAGCTAAAAGTAGATTCTTTCTCAACCAACCTTATTATACATCACTTTATGACAGTTTTACTGAAGCAAATGAGTACTTTTGAATTATAACATCAGCCATTAGCCACTGTAACATATGTCCTTAAAATACAGCACAGAATATAAACATATAATAATAAAAATTGTTAAATACCTATTTAAAAACATATTTTATCTTTTAAATATTGTTTTTAAAATTATAGTAAAGAAGGAATTTTTGGTAATATGTTCCTAAAATAAAGTTGGTAACAATCTAGAACAGGATGTTAGCAAGATGGTCAAATAGTTATCTGTTACCCACTCTCCCCATGAAAAATAAAATAAACAGTTATAATCCAACTGGAGTCACCAAAGAAGCACACTGGTGATTTACATCAAAGTGGTGTGATACTTGTGGACTATGAAAACCCAAAATAGGCACCCTGCCTTGCCTCACTGTTTGGCTTGAAGTAAAGACTGGATTGGTCTGAAATAAAGTCAGACTTTTCCTTATATGGAAAATGTAAGCTGGAGACCCATAAAGATCTCCACTGTTGCTGCAGACAACAACACAGCACCTTCCTGCAGCCCCTATAGGCCCCAAACATAGTTTGGAGAATGGCTAAGAGTTCAGAGAAGGAGCCCACATTGTATGCTCCCATCTTTGTGACCCAAGCTGCTACAGCTAGGTGTCAGCTTGTGATTGGACCCACCACTAGAGTGCATCCACCCCTTGGGGGTGGTAGCCACAACATATCTTGATTCTTGAGACTCCACTGTCATTCCACTATATTCACACAGGAGTGGTTCAGAACCAAGACATCAGCTGCTCAAATTGCTGAACAGAAAGGCTGAGACTGTGGCTTCAAACTCACAATGTATATCCCATCTCCTAGGGAACAGTAGACCTACACAGAGAAGAAACCTACATACAAACAGCCCAAAACACCTGCACACACTCAAGCCTAGCCTCACAGTTAGCCAAGCAGCAGCCCCACTCCTACAGAAAGCCACAAACAGCCCCAGAGCTAGCCAGAAGGCAGCCTCGTCCCCAACAAAACTGCACTACACCATCACAGTCACAAATACCCACAACCTGAGCCATGGACAAAACCACAGACATCACTGACAAGGGTGAAGAAACTGCAAAGAAATGACACTACTGTGTCCACCCAGAGTCAGTTGACACACTACACCCAACCCATCCCCCAGCACCCATCACAGTGTTTTCTCCCCACAGGAAAAAAACACTCTATAAACTTGGAGAAGGCAACTATTGCACTGGATGCTCAGCTATAAACATAGGGACATGAGAAACATCAAAAACAAAGGAGTATATGACATCCCCATGGAAGAACAACAATTTCCCAGTAACAGGCCCCAAAGCAAAAAAAACTCAATGCTTAGAAAGCAATTCAAAATAATGACATTTAAGGGAGCCTGGTGAAATATAAAAGAATATAGCCAAGTCAATAGTCAGGAATATAATTCATTATCAGATTAAGAAATTTGACAAAAAATATCAAATAAAATTCTTGCAAAAAGAAAAGAAGTCTTGCAACAGGAGAATTTAATGCCTGAAATAAAGAATATAACTGAGAGAACAACAGACTAGATCAAGCAGAAGAAAGAATTTCTGAACTTGAAAGACAGGTCTGTCTTTCAAATTAACCCATTCAGAGAGAAACAAAGAAAAAAGGATGAAAAAGAGTAAAGAAAGCCTATAGGAACTTTGGGACACCTTATTTAAGCAAACAAATATTTGCATTAAGGGAGGACAAGAGGGAGGAGAGATGAAAAAAGGCACAGAACACATATTTAACAAAGTAATTACGGAAACCTTTCCAAGTCTTGGAAGAGATATAAACATCTAGATCCACAAAGCTCAACAAGAACTCCAATTAGATTTAACCCAAAGATCCTCTCCAAGGCACATTAAAATCAAGCTGTCAATGCAGTGTGAAGGTACACAACTATAATGCCAGTAGTTTGGAGGCTGAGACAGGATTGCAAGTTTGCAGCCCACCTCAGTAACTTAGTGAGGTCCTCCACAACTTAGTAAGACCCTGTTTCAAAATAAAAAATAAAAATAGGCTGGGGGTGTAGCTCAGAGGTAGAATGCCCCTGGGTTCAATCCCCAGTACCCTCCCACACACACATACACACAAAATCAAGCTGTCAAAAGTCAAAGACAGAATTCTAATAGCAAAAAAGAAAAAGCAGTTGTCATATATAAGGCAATCTCCATCAGATAAACAGTTGATTTCTCAGCAGGAATCTTGCAGGCTAGGAAAGAATGGAATGATGTATTCAGAGTGCCATAAAGTGCCATAAGAAAACAAAACTGGTATCCAAAAATAAAATACTCAGCAAAGCTTTTATTCAGAAATGATGGATAAACAGTCATTCTCAGACAAGCAAAAACTTGGGAAATTACTCACCACTACAATGACCTTACAAGAAATGCTTAATGCAGTACTACAGTGAGAAGCAAAGGCATAACTACCAAATTAGAAACACATGAAAGCATAAACCTCACTGTGAAGATCAGATTCACAAGTGAGACAAAAAAATAATCAAGTCTTGTCACTTCAGAAAACCACCAAACCACGAAGAGGGAGAAACAAAGGATATACAAAACAATCAGAAAAAAATTTAGCAAAATGATAGAACAGACTATCTGTCAATAATAACCTTTAATGTAAATGAATTAAATTTCTCAATTAAAAGATACAGACCAAATGGATTTTTTAAAAAGACATAACTATATGTTGCCTATAAGTAACTCACATCACCAATAAAAATACACATAGACTAAAAGTAAAAGGATGGAAAAGATATTCCATGCAAATGAAAACCAAAAGTAAGTAGGAATAGCTATACTCATATTATATAAAATATATTCTACACTAAAAACTGTAAAAAGAGACGAAGAAGGTCATTATATATTTATAAAAGTTTCAATTCAAGAAGAGGATATAAGCCAGGTATGGTGGCGCACACTTGTAATCCCAGTACTTGGGAGGCTGAGACGGGAGAATCTGGGTTTGAGGCAAGCCTTAGCTACTTAGGCCTTCCGCAACTTAGTGAGACCCTGTTTCAAAATAAAGAATAAAAAATAGGACTGGGAGTGTAGCTTGGAGGTAGAATCCCCCTGGGTTCAATCCCTAGTACCAAAAAAAGGGGGATATTAACAGCTGTAAATATATGTGTACCCAACATAGGACCGCTGAAATATAAAAAGCAGATATTACTAGATCTAAAAGAAAACACAACTCCAATACAATAACAATTGGGGACTTTAACACTCATGTACATCACTGGACAAATCATACAGACAAAAAAATCAACAAAGAAACATCTAAGTTATACTATACTACAGATCAAATGGACCCAAAAGACATCTACAGAACATTTCATCTAACATTCTTCTCAGCATATGGAACATTTTTAAGGACAGACCTCATATCTTAAGTTACAAAACAAGATCAACAATTTTTTTTAAATCAAAACCATATCGATATACATATCTTTTCCGACTACATAAAATGGAATAAAATTAGAAATCAACAAGAGGACCTGTGTATATTGTACAAATATATAAAAATTAAACAACATGCTACACTACATTACCTGAAGAAATTAAAAGGGAAATTTAAAAATTTCTTAAAACAAATGAAAATAAAAACACCATATACCCAAACCTATGGAAAACATCAAAAGAAATACTATGAATAAAACTAAGCAATAAAGGCCTACATTAAAAAATTCCAAAACATTTAACAATATAATTCAAAGAATGAAAAAGTAAGAACAAATCAACCACTATGGAGATCAGTATAGAGGTTCTCAAAAGATTAGCAATGAAACCACCAAACTCAAAACTAATAGAAGATAATTAAGATTAAAAATAATAAAGATCAGAGAAAAATAAGTTGAGACTAAGAAAATACAAAAATTCAACTAAACAAACATTTGTTTTTTAAAAATAATAACAAAATTGACAGGCCTTTAGCTAAGGGAAGGGAAGGGAAGGGAAGGAAAGGGAAGAGAAGGGAAAGGAAGAGAAAGGAGCCCAAATAAATAAAATCAGAGACTGAAAAAGGAGATATTACAACTGATATCACAGAAGTACCTAAGATCATCAGGGACTACTATCAACAGCTTACAACAACCAACTGAAAAACCTAGAAGAAATGGATAAACTCTTACATACATAAAACCTACCAACATTAAACAAGGAAGAAATAGAAATCTAAAGAGACCAATAATGAGAAACAAAATTGAATTAGTAATTAAAAAAAAAAAAAGCCTGCCAACAAAATGCAAGACTGAATGGTTTCACTGCTGAATTCTACCCAACATTTAAATAACAAACAACAAATATTCTCAAACTATTCCCCAAAATTTAAAGGGAAAGACTTCTTCTAAACTCATTCTACAAGACCAACATTACCCTGATACCAAAACTAGAGACAAACAAAAAAGAAAATCACAGATCAATATCCCTGATCACACAGATGCATTCTATTTATTCACTTATTTATTTATTTATTCATTTATTTACTTAGTGTGTGTGTGTGGTACTGGGGATTGAACCCAGGGACATTCTACCTCAGAGCTACACCCTGGCCCTATTTTATTTTTATTTGGAAATAGGGTCTTACTAGGTTCATGAGAGTCTCACTCTTGCTGAAGCTGTCCTTGAACCTTTGATCCTCCTATCTCAGCCTCCCAAGTACTGGGATTACAAGCATGCAGCAGATAAAAACATTCTTAACAAACTATTTACAAACCAAACCCAATATCACATCATGTATAAAAGATTATATAACATGATCAAGTGGAAATTATCCCAGGGATGCAAGGATAATTCAGCATATACAAATCAATAAACATGACACATTATATAAAAAGAATGAAGAATAAAAACCATATAATCACCCTAATTATGCAGAAAAATAATATATATAAAATTCAACATTTCTTCATGGTAAAAATTCTCAACAATTAGGTATGGAAGGAACATTTTTCAACATAGTTAAGGCCATACATGACAAGCCCTGAGCTAGCATCTTATGGAGTAGGGAAAAGTTGCAAGTATTTCCTCAAAAATCTGAAACAAGACATGAACTTTCACCACTCTTATTAAACATAGCAGTAGAAGGGTTAACCAGAGCAATTAGGTAAGAGAAAAAAACAAAGGGCAAACTGAAAAGTAGAATGTCAAACTATCCCTGTTTTCAGATGACATCATCTTAAATAGAAAAATCTAAGACTCTACTCTTAGAACTGGTAAGTGAATTCAGTAAAGCTGAAGGATACAATAACAACATACAAAAGTCAATAACATTTCTATATACCAATAACAAACCAGCTGATAAATCAAGAAACCAATCCCATTTACAACAGCTACCAAAAAAATAATTTTAAAAAACCCTCAGAATAACTTTAACCAAGAAAGTGAAAGAACTCTACAACAAAAACTATGAAACAACAACAAAAAGCCACACACACAAAAGTAAAGGCATCGCATGTTCATGGATTGCAACAAAAGTGTTAAAAGGTACATACTAACCAAAACAATTTAAAGATTCAGTGCAATCCCTATCAAAATACCAATGGGACTCTTCACAGAACTAGAAAGAAACAATCCTAAAATTCACATACAATCCAAAAGACCCTCAAATAGCCAAAGCAAACTGAGAAAAATGAACAAAGCTAGAAGAGTCACAATACCTGACTTCAAAACTTACTACCACACTACAGTAATCAAAACAGCACAGTAATGACATGAAAACAGCCACACAGAATAATGGAATAGAACAGAGAACCTGGAAATAAATCCATGTATTTACAGTGAAACCATTTTCAGCAAAAACAAGCATATACATTACAGAAAGGACAGTCTCTTCCATAAATGGTGCTGGGAAAACTGTACATCCATATGCAGAAGAATGAAACTAGACCCTTATCTCTTACCATATACAAAAACTGACTTAAAATATATCAAAGACTTAAATGTAAGACCCCAATCCATGAACCTACCAAAAGAAAACTCAGGAAAAATGCTTCAAGATCTGGGCAAAGAGTTTTTGGATTTGACCCTAAAAGCACAGGCAAAAATTGATAAAACAGGACTGCATCAAACTAAAAAGCTTCTACAGAGCAAAGAAACAATAAAAAGTTAAAAGACAGCTTATAGAACAGAAGAAAGTATTTTCCAACTCTTTACCTAACAGGGGATAATTATTTGGAATATATATGGAAATAGCTTGGTGGAAAAAAAATAAAAACACCCAATAATCCAACTTAAAAAGTGGGTGAATTATTTTAATAGACATTTCTCAAAAGAAGATATAAAAAGAGCAAACAAGTATATGAAAAAAAATGTTCAAAATAACTGATCATCATGGAAATTCAAGTCAATCCCACAATAAGACACCATCTTACCCCAATGAGAATGGCTATTATCAAAAAGACAAAAAATAATAATATAGAGAAAGGTAAATCCTCATACATTGTGAGGATGTAAATTAGTTCAACCATTATGGAAAACAGTACAGAGGTTCCTCAAAAAGTTAGAAATAGAACTACCAAATGATCCAGCAATTCTAATACTGAGTATACATATTCAAGGGAGATGAAATCAATATGCCAAGGAGATATCTACACGCTCGCATTTACTGCAGCACTATTTACAACAGCCAAAATATGGAATAAATCTAGGTGTCCATCAATGAATGAATGAAGAAAATATATACTATCTACACAAAATGGAGTATTATTCACCTATAAGAAAGAATGGAATCTTACTTGTGACAACATAGATAAAACCAGAGGATATTATGGTAAGTAAAGTAAGACACAGAAAGAAAAATAATGCATCCTCTCATTTATATGTGGAAGCTAAAAAATTTGATCTCATAGAAATAGAATAGTGGTTATCAGAAGCTGGAAGAGGTTTGAGAGGGAAGGGTGGTCAACATGTACAGCTAGATAGAAATAAGTTGTAATGTTCCATAGTACAATAGTTATGGTTGACAATGATTAACTGTATATAAGCTAGCAGGATTCTGAATGTTTCAAACACAAAAAAAATGATAAACGTTTAAGGTGATAGATATGTCAGTTATTCTGATCTTATATATAATGTATTGAAATATCACTTGGTACTATATAAATATGTATAATTATGTGTTCTTTAAAATAAAAATATATATTAAAGGTAAAAACAATCTATAAATAAATGCAGTCTGTAAAGGTTTTCAAGTTGTGAGAGGCGATCAAAATTCAGGTGAATACAAAACCTCTTTTTGGCACAGGAAGAGACAGGTGTTAAGTAGGGAAACTGACCTTTCTAGCTAAGCCAAAAGGGCAAAGTAAGATCATTTTAATTTCACTCTTCAGTCAAAATAAAGGAAGATTCTGCCCGTGGCTAAGATCAAAAAAGTTCCAGGCAGGTAGGAAGCACACCTCAACTACAAACTCAAATTCAGTTGTTCTGGGTGTATGCAAACCTCCCCTGACCTTTACAAACTGTTAAATACTATTTGCCTTTCATTATTATGCAAATAGTACTCTAATACCAAACCTATTCTGTTAAATTCTCACCTTCCATGGCCTTCTAATTCCTTTGAAAAAGTCAGGCATCCACATTGGAAGAACAACTGCTTCCCTTAGCAACTTCTTTGCTTCTTCCAGGTCTGCGATGTCATCCCTTTGCAAGAACAATAAAGTTTCATAATGCTTATTCAGCAATGTCTTTGTTTATGGGCAAAACTAATTTTCTCAAAAATTTTTGTTTATAAAATTCTTATATTATGATTACCCTATTTCTTACTGCATAAAATGATCTGTGAAAAATATTACAGTTTAGCAAAATAAGACTCACACCAAGTCTACTTGTGACCTGTTTTCTCCTCTAATCTAATTCAACAATTTAAAAGACTCTAACCAGTGAATGCTAGGATTCCTGGATACAATGTCTCTCTCAAGGGCTTCCACCAGATCCTTATCATATCCAGCAACATCAAATTTTGGAATTTCACCATCACTTGCACCATCTTGCATATTTTTCCTTCCCTGGGGACAAATACATAAAAAAAAAAAAAGTTCTGGTCAATAACAGGATAATTTTAAATAATATAATTAAGCTTTCAAAATATTATAATTACTTTTTTGTATATGTGTATGGTACTAGAGTTTGAATCCAGAGATATTCTACCATTAAGCTACATCCCCAGCCCTTTTTATTTTTTATTTTGAGATGGGGTATAGCTAAGTTGCTGGCCTTGAATTTGTGATCCTTCTGCCTCAGCCTCCTGAGTAGTTGGGATTATGGATGTGCACCACCACACACAGCAATAATCACTTTTAAATTATTTTCTTAAAATTTAAGATATTATTTTCTGATTGCGCAAATATCATCCTCCCCTATTTAATTCACAAATTAGATGAACTGGGCAAATTTATTATAAACATATCCAACTCTACATTCTTGGAGGGATAGTTTCAGGTTAAAAAAAAAAAAAAAAACTTTGTTAGATCCCTAAAGACTGGGAAAGCCTACCACTGAACTGATAGCTGCAGAGGAATTCCACCACTGCTAGAGAATGATTAGAATATTAGTATAAAAGAAAAAACAAAATTGATTTACTAAGAACCAACTACGTAGCAGAAAATCACATACACATTTATCTCATTTACTACAACAGCCCTGCATTACACATTATTTTTCCTTTTTTTGTAGATAAGGAAACTGGGTGTCACAAAGGCTAAGTAACTGAAGTTCATCAGTAAATGTCAGGGTAGAGATTGTATCTCAGGTCTTCTGGCCTCATTCCTAAAGTCCACATCATTCCACAACATCAGACCATCTCATGCCTTGGCTGAGCTACTTCACACTTAAGCAGTTGTAGATGGTAGAACTACTCAATTTTCCAAAGCATTCAAGAAAGAGGCTGCAGATGAAAAAAGACTGGGGACTCTGCCTCTTACTGAGCCTTTTCTCTTTTGCTATAGTAATCCGGCATGATTCAGGGTTTCTTCCAGTAAGGCTTTTGAGACACAACATAAGATCATTGTAATGACAATGGCAAAACAACCTTTTCAAATAGCATTATTAAGATCATTAAAACAATATGCTTTATACCAAATTCTTCATTTAATATTTAGTGGCTTTAAATAGATGATAGATAGATAGATAGATAGATAGATAGATAGATAGATAGATAGATAGATAGAACATATGTGTATGTAGGTATATATGTATGTATGTATGTGTGTGTGTGTGTATATATATATACACACATACACAATGGTTTCTAGCTATAAGATTCTGCCAAGATTTACTCAACTTTGAAGAAATTTAAATGAAATGCTCTGATTTTCCAGAGATAGTTCAACTACAGAACTACACTAGCAGGCAGAGCCAAGTATCTCCCCAGAGCTTCAGCCCCATTTTTACACTCTGATGTAAAAATGAATGAGAAATGAATGGTCAAAGTTAGGTCAATCTTCTAGACTTCCAACTGAACAAAAAAAAAAAAAAAAAAGGAAAGGATGAACTTCTTTGATCCTATATCTTCTAAAATAAATGATAAATGAAAGGCACAACAAATGCTGAGAGGGGACAAAATGGCTCCCTTTGGCAAACATGCCTGTTATTTCAACCACTAGGTAAATTACCAAATAGTATTCTAATGCCTTAACCCCCAAGATAAACAATTTATCTGTGCAGTATGGCAGTAGTATTAAGTTAAATTTTCAAGATTCTTGTATGTCAGATGACATATATCAATATTGATACTAGTAAAACAAGTAAATTTCTGGCATACCTACAAAACAAACATAACATCAACAAATTTAAAATAAGCTCAGCCTAGAATCACATTTATATATGGGAAGACCAAGGTTATAGAGTCACATTCAAACAAATCACTGGGAATGCTCTGTAATCATTTTAGAGTTATTCTAGAAATAAAGCAACTAACATGCAACAGAAACTTATACACCTGAGGCTCAACAAACCTTCACAGGGCATTGTAACTTGAGACTTATCAAATTAAAGATAAAATTCCATTTTAATATGAATGTCTAAGTGGCTATTAAGGGCTATTAAGTCCTCCCTAGGACTTAATACTGAACCAGGAGAAAAAAGCTGCATCTCTGTCTGAAAGATATGGGATCATAGGATTTTAGGAGCAATGATCTGAACATCTACTTGTGCAACACATTCTACCATGCACTGGGTTTAGAGCACTGAATGAAAACACATCACCTGCCCTCAGCAAGCAACAAGTAAACAAAGCAAAATGCATACAATTATGAACTTTGAAGCACTGCCAAAAAATGGAGAAGTCAGTATAAAAGAAATTGGAGAGATGGGCAGAAATGAGTTTGGATTTTATATTATGTGTATAGCAGTAACACAGTATGACTTAACTTTTAGATGACCCTTCTGGCTACTATATGGAAAAAGAATGGGGTAGAAGAGGAAGAGAATCAAAGAAGTCAAAGTTTCTCACTACACAGAAGAGGAAATATGGGTATAATCTCACTAAATGATCTGCCTGAGAATCCAAAGTTTCTCAGTGGTAGAAATGAGAAACTCTCTAACAGTAAGTACTCCAAAGATGATTCCAAAAACTTTTTCAAACCAAAATGATAAGGCAATTCAAAACTAAAAGACTTAGGAAAACTAAAATTAAAAAACTAACTTGGAGCCAGGCATGGTGGCGCATGCTTGTAATCCCAGTACTTGAGAGGCTGAGACAATAGGATCACAGGTTCATAGCCAGGCTCAGCAACTCAGTACGGCCCTTTGCAACTTAGTGAGACTGTTTCAAAATTAAAAATTAGAAATAGGGTTGGGGGATGTAGCTCAGAGGTAGAATGCCCCTGGGTTCAATTCCCAGCACCCCCCCCAAAATTATTTGATTACATCAAGAAATCAGTAAAATGGGTGATGATTATCCTCATAAATACTTAGATAAGTCAGAATAAAATATTAAAGATAACTGTGGCATCAATTTCCCAGCTAATTATTAGCGATACCTAAAATATGCTAGTTTTCAGACAATAAAGCTAATCTCACATAGATGTTATTACCTATGTGTAACCCTGTCTGCAATGTCTGTGAAATGATCTTGGAGTTCTTTATAGATTCTAACACTAGCTGACTATAATCAACATTAGCAGAAGTTTGAGATTTAGCATGAAGACTGATATATTTTTTTCTCTTGAAAAAAAAATTCTAGCTTTTTCTAATGTCCAGAAAGTTTTTTTTGCAGTACTGGGATTGAACTCAGGGGCATTCTACCTCCAAGCTACACCCCAGCCCTATTTTTTATTCTTTATTTTGAAACAGGGTCTCACTAAGTTGCAGAGTGCCTCACTAGGTAGCTGAGGCTGGCCGTGAAACCGGATCCTCCAGTCTCAACCTCCCAAATGCTGGGATTACAAGTATGCGCCACCACGCCCAGCTCAAAAGTTTTGTTAAGGATCTTTTATTAGAAATGTATGAGGAAATGTTCAACATCATTAGCAATCAGAGAGATGCAAATCAAAACTACCTTGAGATTTCACCTAACCCCAATCAGAATGGCAACCGTTAAGAACACAAACAACAACAAATGCTGGCAAGGGTGTGGAGAAGTGGGAACCCTAATACATTGCTGGTGGGATTGCAAATTAGTGCAACCACTTTGGAAAACAATATGGAGGATCCTCAGACGAATGGGAATGAACCTACCATATGACCCAGCAATAACATTTCTGGATATCTACCCAAAAGAATGGAAACCAAACTACCAGGCTAATGCATGGGTATCTATGTTCATAGCTGCACAATTTACAATTGCCAAACTATGGAACCAGCCAAGATGTCCATCAACAGATGAATGGATTACAAAATGGGATATGTACACAATGGAATTTTACTCAGCCATAAAGAAGAACAAAATCATGTTATTTGCAGGGAAATGGATGGAACTGGAAAACATTGTGTTAAGTGAGATTAGTCAGTCACAAAAAGTAAAAAATCGTATGTTCTCCCTAATATGTGGAAGCTAGGGAGAAAATGGGACATAAGAGGGACTCCAGATGAAGGAGAAACCTTAGGTGAGCAAAGAACTTGACTTAAAGGAAGGTGATAGGGGGATGGAGGGACACCCTAATGAGCATGATGTACTTTCAGGAACACATCAAAGTCAATCACTAAACTGAATCTGAGAAGGAGGGAGGAGGAGAGAGTGGGGTGGGAATTGGGGAAGGGTTAAATGAGAAATGTGTGCATGTATGCCTTTACCAGCTTGTACCTAACAAAGATGTATGATTACAATGTACCAATTAAAAATAAGTAAATTTTTAAAAAAGGATCTTTTATTAGTATTGGCTAATAACTGTATTTGAGGAAAATGAGGTTTGAAATGAATATCCAACTATAACAGTCAATGATTGATATATCTTGGCCCAAAATACAAATCATGGCTTTTGCATTTTACAACCTCTTGTGTTGGCAGGTAAAGTAAAACATGGTCAGCTACTAGCTCTGGATTTGCATTTTGAGAAAAATACTGACAAATGAATTATACCCAGGGAAGAATGACCAGGGTGATAAAGTGCTCAAAAACCATGCCATACAGAAGAGGACCAAGGACCAAGGAATCTACAGATGTTTAAGCTGAAGAAGAAAATGTTAATGGAGCAATACAGACAACTAGCCTGCTCTATATTACTTCAAAGGAAAGATCCAGGACCAATATAAAGTAACAAAAGAGATTTCAGATCAGCAAAAGAAAGGATTTTTCTAACAAGGATTACTGGCTAATGAATACTAAAAACCGCTAGCCCACAGTCAGGAGGATATCCAAGCTGAATCATAGCTGACCCCTGGTTCTTTCTGAAAAGCCACAAGCCACTATCTCTCTCACTTGCCCAATAGATTCTATGACCAGGCAAGTACAAAATTTCTTGAGTATCTCATTTTTTTAAGTGATTTTGTGTTCTCTTTCATATCTGTTTAGCCTCCCTACCATCAACACCACCTTCATATTAAATTAATATATTGCTTATGGTGCAGCAGGCACTGCTTTACATAGCTGATATGTATTAACTTATTTGCTCACCCTAAAACTCCTATGAGGTAGGTTCTCTTATTAATGAGGAAACTGAAGAACAGAAGGGTAAGTAAATTGCCCAAGGATGCACAGCTTGATCCTAGGCAATTCAGCTCCAGGACCAGTGCTTTCAACCACTTTGTTCACTGTGGTACCCTGCTGCACACCCCCCGGCTACTCCTACCCTAATGTAAGAAGCAAGAAGGGAAAGCTGAACATGGTCTCTAAATTACACCACACCTTAAGAGTATTATTTTACAAGGTAAAGTAGGTTGATAAATGTAAAGCAGTGCTTACTAATTTCGATGTCATGTCATGCATTGGGATGTTAATACAAAATGCATTTAGGCTGAAATAATGGATCTATAGCATTCTGCATAGCTACCAATACACCTGGACTTTGCAACAATATTCACAAGTACTCATTATGTGCCAGGCACTGTTCTAGGCACAGGGAATACAGCAATGAACAAACAGACAGAAAACATTGAGGGACAGAAGAGCAATACAAATGCCTCAAGCTGGGAGTGGACTTGACTAGTTCCAGAAACAGAAAGGAGAGGACGGAAACCAGACCAGAGGTAACAGATGCCAGACCATGTCGTCGGACCTTGGGGACCATGGTGAGGACTCTGGCTTTTAATCTAGGATGGGAAACCACTGGAAGGTTTTGAGCAAAGGAGGCATATACTCTGACATTTGTGTAAAAGGAACTCCCTAGCTGGTGTGCTGCAACCAGACTGAGGCAGTGTTGTCTCCTGTACTACAGACCAGCTAGCATGAGTAGTAGACTCATGAGTAGTAGAGGAAACCATTTAAATACACTACTCAAATCCCACATTTAATCTTACTACATACAGAATACTCCTTTAAACAGAGTTTATAAACTCCTAGAAAAATAGCCCTAAAAGTGTGAAATTAGTTCAACAAGGACATACAAATTCTAAAATCAGGAAGTAAAGGATGCTCATTTGGCAAAGTTAAAATATAGTAAAACCATTCTAAGGAAAATATGGTGAGTAGTCTTTTGAATGGGAGTTAAAATACTTGGACATAAATCTTCCTATAACTAGGAACCCATCCCCTCTCAAAAACTAAGCTGATACTTAATAGAGGAAAAGAAAATCAACAGGGGGTAAAACAAAACAAGATAGCACCTTCTACAAATAGGTCTGGATTCCAAATTGTAAGTTCAATCAAAGAGTTGTTTAGGCATAAAAACTGCTTTACCATAATCTAATAATTTTTTTAAATAGCACTATAAATTAGCTGCTGTAAGATAAAAAAAATTGTGGAGTTATTTAATATCCAAAGGCCAGAATAAGGTATTTCTTACAAATAAATAGATCATAAGCTATAAGGTGAATGCACAATACATAGTAAACATTTTGTAAAATCAAATTATTACACCTTTTCATGGAGTATCTTTACTCACCACTCCCTAACTGTGCAGGTAAGAATGAGAACTGGTGCCACCATTGTGAAAATAATTTATTGTTATCTTTTAAAGTTTAACTTACAAATATCCCATCACCCAACAATTCTACTCCTAGAAATGCATTTGGGTGTGTGTGTGTGTTAGAATAAAACTATATAAACTAGCATTACTCCTAACCGTTCTAAAATAAAAACAAATCCCAAATATCCATTAACAAGGAAACTGATTTAATTGCATATACACTGTATAATAATAAAAATAAACTACATTATCTACAATAGCATGAAAGAATCTCACATATGTTGATCAAAAAATCCAGACACAAAAGAATACTTAACTGTACATAGAGTTTCAAATGAGGCATAACTAATTCATGTCACTAGAAACCATAGCAGTGGTTACCTTTAGAAAGAGGAAAGTAGCAGTAATTGGGAAGGATCATAACAGCGGTTTCTGAGGTGCCAAGTGTTCCACTGTTTGACCCGAAAGGTTACACGCATGATGTATAGTTACAAGAGTTACATCCAGTGCCATGCTGAAACTGCTTCTTATTGGTTTGTGAGGGACAATTACTGAATTTTCAGGGCCTAGGGATGTTGCTCAGTAGTAGAGCATTTGCCTGGTTTACATGAGGCCCTGGGTTGGATTCTCAGTACCATAAAACTAAATTAATTAATTAATTCAGGAATTTTGTGAGCCAGCTGTGAAACACTGCCACTAGTAAATATTAAATTCCACAAACTTAGGAAAGGTAATATTCCAAACTCCTCACTTCCTAATTACTTTCATATGGCCTACGCTCTGGAGGCTGCTTAAGTTTACTTGTCTGCATGGTGGAAACACCATAAGGAAGGGGGCTGGCCCCACCCATCTAAAATCAGTTTACTGATATCATGATGAAATCTCATCTAGGATCACTGGCATCATGTTGAACCCTTTCACAGTGAGGTATACATGCCCTAGAAATCAGCAAATGCTGCAATTAGGGCTGATTTATTGTTTGTTAACTGAAAAAGAAAGCAATGGAGGAAATATTAATAATGCAGATTAAACTTAAAAGTGTTATTTCTATTGTTACATTTTATATAAAGAACACAAAAAATAATTCTTCCAGTGTGTGAAAATTAAACTATTCATCAAAGCTGCACAAGTCATTGGTGAATTAGTGAAATTTCAGCATGTTTTTATTATCTTACTACCATCTTATTAATGAAACTATATTATCAACTAACATTCCTTTCAGAATACAATTCTCCATCAAATGGAAGCACAGGTACAGATCTAAGAAGTGAGCCAAATCAGCAAAAGCATTCTGTGAGGGTCCACTGGCTCTATGGAATTTATACAAAAGAGTACTAGATATTTTATCCACTTCCTTCTATCAGTCAGACTTATAACATACTCATGTGTGAATGTGAATATATGTGTGTGTACACATACATTTTTTCCCCAGAAAAGTAGTCATTAAAAGTATACCAGCAAGCCAGGCTTGGTGGTGCATGCTTGTAATCCCAGCATTTGGGAGGCTGAGACCGGAGGATCTGGGTTCGCGGCCAGCCTCAGCTACCTAGTGAGGCATTCCGCAACTTAGTGAGACCCTGTTTCAAAATAAAAAATAAAAATAGGGCTGGGGGTATAGCTTGGAGGTAGAATGCTGCTGAGTTTAATCCCCAGTACCTTAAAAAAAAAAAAAAAAAAAAAAAAGTACACCAGCATACAACTGGTTAGATGATCATTATTCATCAAATAGTATGCTTATAATTTATGTACTTTCCTTCAATAAAAAGGTTTTTTAAAATTTAGTTTACTATATAATCATCAATCAATAGCTGTCTCAGAAGAATACTCCAGTTTGCAACCTTTCTCCATATCATAATATCCCAAAACTTACTCATGAGAAGGAAAGCATTTATAAATAGCCATTTGTTATATATAATTCAATGAAACATATTCCATTAAGCTTAGTAACTTAAAATGAATTCAGTGAATTTACCCTACATTCATCTGAATTTTATGTAAAAGCATAGCTAGCTTCAATCATGAGATCATAATAGCACTGCTCATTTCACTATAATTAATAAGTCTACAATCTTAATACTTGAGAATCATAGTTTTATTAATTAAATTTATTTTTATTATAAGACACTTCTGCTACCTATTTTATTTTTAGTCTATCCTTTTTTTTTAAAAAATGTATTTGTGACTTCCATGTGAATTTCTACACTGACTCTAAACTTAAATGACAAAATAATAATAAATCCAATTTTCCTAGGTGCCATGCTGTGAATGTTTTATGTCCCTCCAAAATTCATGTTAAAACCTAGTTCCAAGCCGGGCTTGTAATCCCAGCATTTGGGAGGCTGAGATGGGAGGTTCCAGGTTTGCCGCCAGCTTCAGCTACCTAGTGAGGCACTCCGCAACTTAGTGAGACCCTGTTTCAAAATAAAGAATAAAAATAGGGCTAGGGGTATAGCTTGGAGGTAAAATGCTCCTGAGTTTAATCCCCAGTACCGCAAAAACAAAAACAAAAACAACTAGTCCCCCATGTACTGCTATGAAGGGGAAGGGCCTCTGGAAGGTGATAAGGTCTGAGGAGTACCCTGATGAATGGGATTAGTGCCCTTATAAAAAATGCCTGGGTGACACTAATGGACCCTTCCACCACATGAAGACACACAGAGGGTGTTACCTATAGGAACAGGACCTGAATCTGCTGGCTCCTTAATCTTAAACTTTCTAGCTTCTAGAACCAGGAGCAATAAATTTCTATTGTTTATACTGTCCAGTATTTTGTTAGGATAGCCAGAAAAGACTAAGACACCAGATACATTAAGACTGAATAGTACAGCTTGAAGGTTAATTTGTTCATCTAACTCCATTCTCAACAATGAGAATATTATCAACCTGAGGCTAGTAGCCATACCTTATTAGTTTCCATTTCTAACACCTAAAGGTATGACTGACACAAAGTATGCACTTAATAAAAATATGTTAAATAAATAGGGTAACAAAGTGGCCTCACAGATGATCCTGTGGACCTCAAGGGAAAATATAATAAGGCCTCAAGAACAGATCATTACACTAATTGTTACTTATTTAAAACAAACAAAAAAACCAGCATTTTAAGCTTGAACCTAAACTGAAGTCTGTCAGCAATTTTTTAAAAAAGAAAGAAAAAAAGGATGTAATTACTCGGGAAATGAGCTGATACTCTTATAGGGGAAAAAAAAAAAACATGAATTATTCATTAAAATAAAACAGTAAGCATTTTCAAATAAAAGACTGTCTCACATAATAAAAGTTCAGGCATTAAAGTTAGAATTCAAACCTAGTTCTACCAACTATTTGTAGTTAAGAATTCAGTGCCTCAACTTCTTAGTACATAAAACAAAAAATAATGCTGAGCTCACAGCTGAGTATAGGGATCAAATAAACCAAAATAAATATAAAACTTCAAAAGGAACCTTTCTATAGAAAGCTTCAAAAAAAGATTACTCAAGGATGAGTAACATTTGCTACTGAACTAAAAATCCAAATACACCAGAGACCTTGGGCCAGATACGTAATTTCTCCTTTCTCACTTTTGTTTTTACCTCTATAAAGTAACAGGTTGGAGTATAGCAGGTTTCAAAATTCTGACCATGGCACAAAGTAGTAAGTGTGTTTTAGATCACGAGCTAGTATACAAAGATGTGTGTTTATATAACTAAATTTTTGTAAATTTTTATAACTATTTTTTCTCAAAATAATGCTGTCTTTATTATGGGCAATGAATTCTGAATTCTGATTTTTTTTTCTTAGTGGTGTTGGGTGTAGAAGCCTACCTCTGAGCTCCAGCTCCAATTCAACTGTATTGTTTATTTTGAAACAGAGTCTCACTTGATGAGGGCCTCCTATTGCTGCGGCTGGAGGCAAACCTTGATCCTCCTTTCTCAGCCTCCCAACTACCCTGAGATTACATGCATATACCACCATGCCTGGTGAACTCTGAATTTTCTAGTCTATACTTCATTTTTTTAAAAAGCTGTTATAACTGATGAAGCTGATTAAGAAAAGAAATAAAACAGGGACAACACCCAGTCTTCTAATACTATTTGAATGGTTATGACAATCAGACCTGAACCAAGTACACCTTTCAAATTCTAATGAAGTTTCTATGAGTTTGTTTTTTTAAATTAGTTTATTTTTATTTTCATTGTGACTTAGAAAATCTCCTTTATCTCCAAACAACTCAAGAGTTCACCCCCCAGTCATATTTTTTATTCTTTATTTTGATATAGGGTCTCACTAAGTTGTAGAGGGCCTCACTAAGTAGCTGAGGCTGGTCACAAACCTGTGATCCTCCCCTCTCAATCCTGGATTACAAGCATGCATCACTACACCTGGCTCAAGAGTTCTTTTAAAAAATAATAATAAATAGCGGGGCGTGGTGGCGCACGCTTGTAATCCCAGCATTCGGGAGGCTGAGACCAGAGGATCCGGGTTCGAGGCCAGCCTCAGCTACCTAGTGAGGCACTCCGCAACTTAGTAAGACTCGGTTTCAAAATAAAGAATAAAAAATAGGGCTGGGGGTGTAGCTCGGAGGTAGAATGCCCCTGAGTTCAATCCCCAGTACCGCAAAAAAAAAAAAATAAAAAATAAAAAAATAATAATAAATGGCTTACTTTCCAGTAACATTCTGAGTACTACATGCCAATAAAAAAATAAGATTTAGAAAATTATTTGGAAATATTATAAATGAAAGACTATTCTGCAATATTCAGAAAATGTATTTGACATTCAACAAATGCTACTTGGTTGTTTTATTCTTAGCTTAAGGTCATCACATTTAAAAATCGATGTTTATTTAATTAATCTGGATTTCTTTTTTCAAACTCAACCCAGATTTTCAAAATCTAGCTTAACAGGTAGGGATACTACACAATATGAAAAAACTTAAGATAATCAGGACAAAGATACGTGATTTTATAAATTTCACTCTTCCAAGATCTTGGTAAGTTATGCTAGCGCTATTTACCAGTTTCTTTATCCATAAAATAGCAATAATAAGATAACTACTTCACAGAATTGTTTCATGAGTCATTGTGTTATCACTGAATTACCTATCATTCTAGCAAAGAAACATCCAATACACCATGGCCACGATTCTTCTCTTGTGTTACATGAAATTAAAGACAAAGTTCCTCATCCTGTTCTAAAGGTTTACCTAAAAACCAATAGCAGAGTAAGGGCTGGATTCCAACCCCTATTTTATTCTATAAAATGCAAGCCAAGCTTGCCTACAAAAAAATGAGGAACAAAAGAAGAAACCAAGATGGTACTTGAGATATAGATTTTCAAGTATCTGTTTATGTGTTTTTTTAATAATGGGAGAGAACCAGCTTGATAAAAAATAATTTATCAATACCCCTTACTAGTCCCAAAAGGGATCTGAGATGAGTTCACTTCCTTTTTATGGAATAAAAGCTTCAACAAATTACAAGCACAAAAAAAAATAATTCATTTTCAAGGTCCTAGTGAGGCAAAGAGGTAGAATATGTCTTCAAATCTCTCTAATGAACAGAAATACTCAGAAAACACCAGTTTTATTTTGTCAGGGTCTCAACATCCAAAATGCCTAAGAAGTTGGTCTACTTAGAGTCCTTACCTACTGATCAAAATTACAACAGTAAAAACATTCAAATACAGTACACAATTTTGAAAGCTAACCACTTGTTACCAGTTATAGCTTCATTATATAAGTCATGGCATGAATTTAATGATAGATCCTGAATTCCTAGTCAATAAGGCTGCTTCATGGCAATTCACATCATCATTCATTTATGATATCACAGTGGAATGAGAAATGCCATCACCAAAAAAAAAAAAAATTTGTCTTTTCACAAAATTAAGAAGACATACCAGACCATCCTGGCTAGCTCCTGATTCTAGTTCATCTCCAGCCCACTGTTGTAAGATCCACTCTAAGGCAGGACAGACTCCCCGTCCAATGTCCTATCTGCTTGCCAACCAATGTCTCAGGCAATAACCAGAGAAAATTGCTCATTAAAGAAAATGAAAGTCTTGTTCTACTCTATGATTTCAGATAATTTTTTTTTATTTTTAGCAGTAGTAAATCATGTCCCTCATTTTATTCTGTGAATATATACATCTACTTTCTTATATGTCTTTCTCCTGTAATCATGTTTTCATTTTTTATTCATTTTCATTCAGAATATTTGTTAAAATATTTTTCAAAAATGTTTTCAAACTCCATTCAGAATACTGCTAAAAAGGATCCATCTTACTAAACAATTTTATGCCTGTGTGCACTACACCTCTGAGATTATTTGCATTGTAGCATTCAAAATATAAAGACCACTAGGGTTTTGAATCAAACTTTCTTTTAACTCTTTCACATCAAAACCATGATACTCTAAAAACACAACCAAAATCATGACATCCACCAAAGTCATAGGCTTCAAGTGAGTAAATTATAGAGACGGTCTTGCCTTGTCATCTCTCCCTCTTGCTCTATAATCCTTGTCCCTACTTGTAGAAGGCTTTTCACTCTTTGATATAGGATGTGCTCGACCTACAGGTCCCCGGGCTCCTACTCCTGCCATTTCTTTCCTCAGAGGTCTGACTTCTCGATTGGAACGCCTGATTTGAGGTGGAGCTCTGACAAAAAAAAAAATAATAAAAATTAATCAAAAAAAAAGTATTTCAATAACTACCTTAGTCAATAAAACTATTAAATAAAGAAGCCCCAAAATGCATATTTCTACCTTTTGCTAATCCATTACCACAACTATCAGGCTGGTTTTTTAATTCTTTTCTAGTTGATACACTTATTAAAAACATGTAAATGAGCCAGGTGTGGTGGCACAAGCTTGTAATCCCAGTACTTGGGAGGCTAAGACAGGAGGATTGCAGGTTCACAGCCAGCCTCAGCAACTTAAGGAGACCTCCGCAACTGAGACCCTGTTTCAAAAGAAAAAATAAAATAAAATAGGGCTGGGGGTGTAGCTCAGAGGTAGAATGCTGCCTAGTTCAATCCCCAGTGGCACATACATACACACACACACATGCCATGTAAATGATATACATGGCAGCAAGTATTTTGCCAAAAGTAACTACTAATCACCAATAGAAGGCAATACAGACTATCCCCACCTAATAATTTTAATAGTATAATGGAAAGTCAGTAACTTTATTCATTATTATACTAAGACAATAATAGGTAACTTCTTAAAAAGCACTAAAAGCTTTTTTTAAAAGGACAGGAATTCAAAATCCAACAGTTTGCCTAGTTTACTAATCTACTTTTTTATAACCAATGTAATTTCCTCTGCTTCTATACTGGAAGATTCAACATTTCATTCATTGAATTATATATGGCAGGGCTTAACAATAAAATATTATTATAAACAAAGTAATTTATGTGTAAAGATATTATTCATGCATTGAGGGTATCAAAAATCACAGGATCATTCAAGTTATACAGGCCTCCCAGTGATTAAGACTTTGATAAGTACAGATAGAGTGACATGTCTGGTTTCATACAATGTGAAACATGTCTCCTTCAAACAGTGAAGTTTTGAGGTTTCTAAGCAGTGTTGAGTTGTCTCTGAGTCTTGAGCAGGGGACTCTGTCACTGTGTCTGAGTTCTTTCTTGAACTGTCTCTTCTTGTGCTTACATTTGCAGCACTTCAGGTCTGCCACATTTGTTGCTTTCCATCACTGTACCATATCTATTATTTCTTTTCCAGCTTCATGCTTTTGATTCACCTAACTCTTATTCCTGGTGTCAGAAAAGGTGACAGTATATAACTCAAGAAAACCAACAAGGTAAGAAAATGAATGAAAATGCATAAAGGTGGCAAACTAGGGAAAACAAGGTAAAACAGTGTCAACATGTTACAAGTCTAATATAGCATATTCAGATTGTTGGAAATGGACTACTACCTAAAACTGCTAAGGATAAGAATGGCTGGTGAAAACTGTAAATGTATCTATTAGGCTACCATACGCCTAATGACATCTTCAATCATTGGAGTTTCATCAGTCAAACATTTATTGAACACCATTAGGTAGACTATAGCCTCTACTGTGCTGGCCCTACAAGAAATAAAGGTAAATAAGCAATCTTGTAAAAGGAATCCACTAGAAAGGAACTAAAGGATCATGTATAGTAAAATGGCTACATGGCACTTTGAAATTTAATGTATTACATTATTGGTTCTAGGGCATTATTAGTCTTTTCAGCATTCTGTCAATAAAATAAAAATTTCATGAAGCTAGAAAAAATAAAAAGTAATAATGATAAATTGTTCTAGTTACAGCATTTCAATGTAACTGCTGGTTTCTCTTTTTTTTTTTTCTGTTTTGATGAACAGGTAGAAAGTAGTGGAGTACAGCTTTACTTTTATTTATATATACTTGTGTATGCATAAATGTCTTTCCTGAATCACACTTATGAGTATGGACAAACGCAATGAGACCAACAATCTCGTCTAAACAGAACACATATCAAGTTTGCCCTTTTGTTAGCAGCTGTGCCTGCTATTTAAGTATCTGTCATTGTTTGTGATCCTGCTTTTTAGATTCAAAAGCCAGCCTGAAGTCTTTGCCCAGCTTTCCAGCTGCATACCAGGATGCTGTGCAGCCGCTAGGCCTGCGCCTGCAACCTCGCTGCTGAGGGCTGAATTGCAGGAAATCCTGAGGCAGCCCTTCTGCCTTAGCTTATGCCTCCCCTCGGCGTGCTACTTAACAGTCATTGAGGAGCCCTGTTGTAGTCCATTTTGCACATATCCTGCTGAGTAAAGCTGTGTTGTAGAATAATTTCAAAGCTGGTACATAGACTGCCTTCCAAGTGTTTGCTGCTGCTGACCTTGTCCTGCACTCAATATTCTGATTGTCTCATAAATGGCCTGAATGAAACTGCTCAAGAAGCCAGATGCTCCATTTGTGTCATGTCCCATCTCTCAAAGGAGGTATGCCTGTGCTTTGTAAGTCTTCAGTTCCATCTCATTGCAGTTTGATATTACATTTGCAACAGTCCCTGACAACTTCCCAAAGGACATCCTCGATTCTGCTCTGTACTTCTTTGTCCATTAGCGCATCACTGCACAATGTCATGCTTCACTTTAAGGACTCAGTGACAGCTTCCAGGCTGTGTAAACAATAAAACTCTCAAGGCTTCTTTTGCTAGTCTCTCTTTAATAAGAGACTTTAGTAGGGTTGTACAGCTGTTTGACCTCTGTCTTCATGGTCAAACAGGCTGACACTATACTAACTTAAAGTATTTCAAATACAGAGAAAAACAGGTTAGGTTGAAGATTTCCCTATAGAAATGAGAAGAAATATGAACTTATTCTATCATATACACATAAGCCTTTCCTCTAACATTAAATATCAATACTACATGTAAATGTGCTTATCAGCCTTCCTTGTAACAAACACCTGAACACAATCCAAATATCTATATCAGAATAAATTATTATATATTCATAAGGACAGTGTTTCTCTCTAAAGTTAAGGGAAGAACAGGATATGGGAAACACACATTGGAACTTCAAAGGTCACACAGTACAGTCTGGTGGCAGGTATATCATGTTGCATTATCTTAATTCTATTTTATATGATTGTAATTATTTTTTATACTCAGAAGTTAATAAAATTTCTGAAATGAATTATACTGTAACACTAGTTAAGTATCTCAGCAACTAAAAAATGAAAGTATGCATTGCTACAAGGTTTTTGGCATGTTCTGGCAATGGGGAACACACATCCTTAACTGGTGGATTTGAACCTGGCAAATCTCAAGGCAAGATCAGGCAACAGAAATAGGATTGTCTGACTTGGGGGTACTCATTCCTCCATGATTCCAGGAAATCAAAAGAAAAGAGATCTCTTCTCAAGAGGCCTAGAGATTCCATGCCACATAAAGAAGCAGGGTCTACAATACAATCACAACCTTCTACAAGATACAAAGGCTCCTTCTTAAGAGCTGTTCAATGATTATTTTAAATTGTTTGGTTAAACCCATTTGTTCACTATTAACACCAGGAGTGGTGTCGAACTCGTGTAATCTCAGTACTTGGAAGACTGAGATAAGAGGATTGCAAGTTTGAGGATAGCCTCAGCAACTTAGCGAGGCCTTCAGCAATTTAGTGAAATCCCATTTCAAAAAATTTTAAAAGAGGGAGAAAGAAAGTTGGGGCTTTGCTTGGAGGCAGAATGCCCCTGGGTTCAATCCCCAATGCCAAAAATAAAAAAGAATTCTGGTATTAGAGTAATTTGGAAAAGTAAAATTTTTACATAAGAACATTAATTCTGATTACTTAACATTAACTTCTGAAAAAGAAAGATAATCTTACTTTCCTATTACATTAAATACATAACTTAAAAACTAATAGGAAAACATCTCTCTCCATAGCTAATAAAAATGTAAGAAATACAAATTCCAAGTAGCTTACACTGATATTTTCAGTAAAAGACTTAGAGTCAATACTTGAGACTTCTGAATTTAAGAGAAATTATTTGGTGAAAAATGAGCAGGCAGAAAAAAAAAGTTCAAACCTATGTTTTGAAATTAAACATTAATAATTTTAAATTTAGATGTTTACTTACCAAATTCATAACAGCTAATTTTTCAAATTAGAACATATTTTTTGTGTACCAAGTAAGTACAGAAACTATACTGGCTATTATGGTTGGTATAAAAATACTGTAGACACTATTCCTACCTTCACAGTGAAACAGAATGGTGACCTGGAATCAGCAGTAGATTTAGAATCCTAAAACTTGGGTACCTTTTTAACTCCCAGGTCTACTAATTACTGATTATATGATCATATTAATTAATAACCACAAGCTTCACATTCCTCCTCTGTAAATGGGTATAATACTACTTCACAGATTTTTTTTTTTCTTCAAGTTCAACAAAATTTATATGAGAAAGAAAAAGTTCTAGAACTGGGCAGTATTATAAAACTAAGATTCAGAATAGTACCTTCATAGAATTTTTAAAGTTTATTTTTCATTGAGATACAGCATACATACAGTAAAATGAACATGCATTAAGTACACAGCTCAAAAATTCATACTATATAACCATCAGTAGATCAAAATATAGAACCTTTCCCAATATCCTACAAAGCTTTTTCATGCTCCCTCTTAATACCAGCCCGACAGTAACTACAACTCTAATTTCAATATTATAGATTAATTTTTCCTATTCTTCAGTCTCATAAAAATGGAATCCTATCACACAATGTCTGGTTTCTTCCTTTCAATATTACCTGTAAATTTCATCCATGTTGCTGTATAGAATACTTATCTTTTTTTTTCACTGCAGTATACTATTCTATTGTATAATTATAATATGGTTTTTCTATTCTACTGTTGATAGATATTATTAAGGCTGATAGGAATATGAGAATATATAAGACCTCATTTCTTTGGGGTACTCAGTAGTGGAGCTATTGGGGCTTTTGTAGATACAGTTAGGGTAATTACCAAAATGGTAATGCCATTTTACACTCCCACCAACACCATATGACATGCCAGCCATCCCATCCTAGCCATCCTGGTGGGGATGCAGCTTTACTTTGCCTTTCCTGAATGGCTATAGATGTTAAGCATCTCTTCATCTGCTTATGGTCGTGTAAATATTTTCTTTTGTAGAATGCCTGTTCCAGTCTTTTATCCATGCTTTAAAATCATACTCTCTTTATTGATTTATTTTTGTTTATGCATTCTAAATACAAGTCCTCTGTCACAGATATGCATTACAAATATCTTTTCTACTATGTGACTTGCCTTTTTACTCCATTAATGGTATCTATCTTAATGAAGAAGTCATAATTTAAAGGTCCAACTTATCAATCTTTGAATTTAGTCCAGTTTAATAAATCTTTACCTACCCCAAGATCAAGATATCTTCCCATGTTTTCTTCTATAAGTTTTATTTTACTACTTTATTTTAGATATTGATCTATTTAAAATTAACTTTTCTGTATAGTGTAAGGTGAGGAAGTATGCCAAGATTTTTCCCAAAAAATAGATATTTCAATTAATCCAGAAGCATTTACTGACAAGATCCACCTTTTCCCCACTGAACTACAGTGGTGTCTTCTTTGAATATCAAGTGATTTCACCAAATTTAATCCTTAGTGATAAGTTTCAGCTCTAAAAAGCACTATAGAAACTTTAAATTGATTGCTATCAGCCGGGCGTGGTGGCGCACGCTTGTAATCCCAGCATTCGGGAGGCTGAGACCAGAGGATCCGGTTTCGAGGCCAGCCTCAGCTACCTAGTGAGGCACTCCGCAACTTAGTGAGACTCGGTTTCAAAATAAAGAATAAAAACTAGGGCTGGGGGTATATCTCGGAGGTAGAACACCCCTGAGTTCAATCCCCAGTACCGCAAAAATAAATAAATAAATTGATTGCTATCAGAAAGTTATAAACAAATATAAAGAGGAATCTGTTTAAAATATTGTTTGTTAATTCTGCCAATAAATATATGAACTCTTATTAAATGCAGGGCACCATACTACGTAATATAAAAGGCTGTTATTAGTTAACTCTTCCCTCATTATCTAAGCAAATCAATCACACTCAGAACTACATTAAGGGCTACAGGCAATGCTGATAGGAGTTTTTTCTATATTCCTCAAAAGTACATTTTGTGCAGAAAAGACTCATTAGAGGCTTACTTTGATTTTTAGGACAGTCAACTTATTCAAGTTAAAAACACAAAAATCCAGTTTTTCCTTAAGTATTTTAGATTCACTACAAATTTTTTCTACGTGTAAAACTGACAGATTTTAGAAGTCACTTTTAAGATACTTTTGAATAGTGTTTGGTCCCATTAACAAATCTATTTAACCAAATGCCACCAAAATTTTTTACCTACATTTATAAATTAATTAATTAATTTATTTATTTATTTAACGGTACTGGGGGTTGAACCCAGGGGCATTCTACCTCCGAGCTACACCCCCAGCCCTATTTTTTATTCTTTATTTTGAAACAGGGTCTCACTAAGTTGCAGAGAGCCTCACTAAGTGGCTGAGGCTGGCCGAGAACGTGGATCCTCCTGTCTCAGCTCCTAAGTACTGAGATTACAAGCATGCGCCACCATGCCCAGCTCCATAAGTTTAATATATTTTATTTGCTTAATTCTTTCACAGTCTTACTTAATAAAGAATAATTTACATATAAATACATTTATAAATCTTATAGTAAATTAAACTTATAAAGTGATCTTAAATTCCTCCTAAGTGTTCCAATAAAGTACCTAGCATAAATACTTATGTAGAAATCACAAATCTAGATTATTCTGCCAGAAGTGATGGCATATGCCTGTAATCCCAGTATTTGGGAGGCTGAGACATGAGGATCGCTGGTTCAAGGACAGCCTCAGCAAGACTCTCAGAAATCTAGTGAGACTCTGCTTGAAAATAAAAAATAAAAAAGCGTTAGGATTATAGCTCAGAGGCAGAATGCCTCTGGTTTCAATTCCCAGCACCACACACACACACACACACACACACACACACACACACACACCCAAAAAAAAAAAATTCCATATACATCTAATGTAGAACTGCATGCATAACACCTCTTTAGCCGTATTTTCTTAAATATTCTAACTATACAAAATGGCAAATATGTATGTATCTCCTAGCAGAAAATATTATTACTACTAATTTTACTTGTTTTGATTCTCTAAGTCTATTCTTTATTTTAAATCTTCCTGAAATTAAGAGATTCTTAACCACTTCAAAAAAAAAAAAAAAAAAAAAAAAAAAACAAGCTGGGCGTGGTGGCGCACACTTGTAATCCCAGCATTCGGGAGGCTGAGACCGGAGGATCCGGGTTCGAGGCCAACCTCAGCTACCTAGTGAGGCACTCCACAACTTAGCGAGACCTGGTTTCAAAATAAAGAATAAAAAATAGGGCTGGGGGTGTAGCTCGGAGGTAGAATGCCTCTGAGTTCAATCCCCAGTACCGCAAAAAAAAAAAAAACTTACTATCGAAGTTAGCCAAAGAAACAGTTACCCAGAAACTGCAGTTTGTATGAGAACTGGAACTGCAGGAATGCCTCTCACAATAAAAAGTACAATCCCATTTAAGAAGATGGAGGCTAGCCGGACGTGGTGGCGCACGCTTGTAATCCCAGCATTTAGGAGGCTGAGACCGGAGGATCCGGGTTCGAGGCCAGCTTCAGCTACCTAGTGAGGCACTCCAAATCTTAGTGAGACCCGGTTTCAAAATAAAGAATAAAAAATAGGGCTGGGGGTGTAGCTCGGAGGTAGAACGCCCCTGAGTTCAATCCCTAGTACCACAAAAAAAAAAAAAAAAAAAAGAAGAAGAAGAAGATGGAGGCTGCCCTCCCGGCATTCTGATATCACCCATAACCAGTTACTTCAGTTGGGACACTGAGTGATTCTTGTCAGTGATTCTGATGGGCCACAGAAAATCCTATTTAAAGCTACTAGGCTGAGTGTGGTGGTGCACGCTTGTAATCCCAGTACTTTGGAGGCTGAGATAGGAGGATTGTAGGTTTGTGGTCAGCCTCAGCAACTTAGTGAGGCCCTCTACAACTTAGTGAGACCCTGTTTCAAAATAAAAAATAGGGGTTGGAGTGGGACTCAGAGATAGAATACTCCTGGGTTCAATCCCTAGTTCTGCAGAAAGAAAGAATGTAAGTTAGTTAGTTAGTTAGTTAGTTAGTTGCTAGGCCAGTCATTCAGTCACTGGGTGGAAGGAAGAATAATATTACCTTTTTTTTTTTTTTTTTTTTTTTTTTGTGGTACTGGGGATTGAACCCAGGGGCATTGTACCTCCAGGCTACGTCCCCAGTCCTATTTTTTATTCTTTAATTTGAAACAGGGTCTCACTAAATTGCAGAGGGCCTCACTAAGTAGCTGAGGTTGGCCACGAACCCAGATCCTCCAGTCTAAGCCTTCCAAATACTGGGATTACAAGTGTGCGCCACCTCACCTGGCAATATTACCAATTCTTTAGTCTAACAGTGATAGAATTCTACTACTCCCAGGCAGGTGAATTACTTAGTTGCATCTTGCTTTCCTTTGGCTCCAAAGATAAATCCTTATCTTTTCCATTTAATTCTAAATAACTATGAACTTGAAACCCTAAGATATTTATCTTATTTTTGCCTAAATATAAAGGCTTTAAAACTAGATAGACAATGGTATTCTTTCAGTTTATTAGGACTACACAATTTCTAATAAATAATACCAATTGAATTTAGGTATCTCACAGGTCTTTGTACAGATTATAGCCAATTTCTGAGATTATTCTACTAATTTGTAAAACAAGGGGATAGTAAAGGTATATGAAATAGTCCTATCATTCAGGAAGCCTATAATTTATCTCACAATATATACATATTTTGGAATTATACTGGATATCCTAGTCTGTCCATACATAAAATCCTACAATGAAAGCCTTGCTAAAAAGTTCTCAACTATAAACAAAAATCATTAAAAAAACAAACTGCAGGATAAGACTCTATAATAGAGTGACAACAAAAACAAATAAGCTGAAAACATGTAGGAATATTGGATAAAAATGTAAAATAACTTTTTTGTACAAAGCTCATCTTATCAAAAGGTAAGAGAACTATCTAATGAACAGAAGAGGAGGAAAAAGAAGAAGAAAAAGAGAAGGTAGGGGTGGAGG
>PVLC010013604.1:25909-41442 GCA_004027655.1 Graphiurus murinus | reverse complement strand
AAAAAAAAAAAAAAAAAAAAAAAAAAAAAGAATTGGATCGAGCCGGGCATGGTGGCACACGCTTGTAATCCCGCATTTGGGAGGCTGAGACCAGAGGATCCGGGTTCTCGCCAGCCTCAGCTACTTAGTGAGGCATTCGGCAACTTAGTGAGACCCTGTTTCAAAATAAAGAATAAAAAATAGGGCTTGGGGGTATAGCTCAGAGGTAGAATGCCCCTGAATTCAATCCCCAGTACCACACACACAAAAAAAAGAATTGGATCAATGGAGGCTTCCACCAGGGGAGACAAGGCTGAGCCTACAGGTCAGGGGCTCCTGGCCGAGTACTGAAGGGCTGGGAGTGGGGTGCAGACTCAGGGGCTGAAGGCAGTCTGGCCCCCAACACCAGTGTTCCTCCCAGAGCCCCGGCATGTTTGATGAGCAGGACCTGAACCCTACACCCATGACTGTTGACTGACTGACTGACTGTCTTGGAAGGAGAAGGCATAGGGGAGCTCCGCTGGGGGAGGGATGGGGAGAAGACACTGCTCCAGGCTACCAGGGCACTGCTTGGAAAAGAGCATGGCAGGGGCTCTGGACAGGGATCAGATGGCAAGAACAGGCCTGAAAACTCAGGACAAGGCTGTGTTCTGAAGACATCGCAGTTTTTGAAAAGAAAAAAAAAAAAAATCCTGACTTTTCATTTGAGCTCTTAATATCTCTGCTCCTAGCAAGTGTGTCTGATTTAATAAAATCAGCACTGGCAGCCAACAGCATGTTTTTGTTCCAGACCTTAAACTGTCCTTTAAAAAATAAGAGGAGCAAATGCTTTCTGTAGAATAATAAAGTAGTACAGAAAGGCCATAAAGTGACAGTAAATCGCCACCTCCCTTCCCCACCCACCCCTGAGGTAAATACTGTGGCCATTCTGCACCTGTAAGGGCGCCAGGGAGAGCCGAGTGGCGGCACCTGCTCCCAGGCCTCAAGAGTGGAGGCCTTGCCCCGGGCCTCTTGTGAGAAGTCAGTCTGAGAAGAACCATTTCCAGAGAGAACGAGGGGCTTGCAGCTGTGGTGCAGCAGGGCAGCCCGGCAGCCTTCGGGAGCGGCTTCACTGCAGCCAGGAGCCCTGGCCAGGGCTCTCCTCTCCCCAGTGTCTCATGCCTCTTTTTCTCCTTCACAGGATCCCTCTGTGACCCAGCTGACCAATGCCCCGCAGGGTGGCCTGGCTGAATTCAACCCCTTCTCAGAGGTTGGTGAGCATGCCCGCTGAGTCCTATGGGTAGTGCCAGTGTCTCTGGGGAAGGAATCATGTCAGAGAAAGAAGCAAGTCCTCAAGGGGGCAGTCCTGATGTGAACTTGGGGTGGGGGTAGGGATAAGAGGACACCATCAAAGGCTCTCTGAAATTCTCCCCTTGGGACCTGTGACCTGGGCCCCTCCTGAGGAGGGAAGAGCAGCGGAGAGCCCTGGTCCAGTGAGCCCCGGGGTACTAGGTCAGGGGCCATAGTGCCCTGAGCCTGAGGCTTATTGGCTGAGAAGCTGCAGAGGAAGGCCCAGAGCAGGCTCACCCTGGGGACTTGCCACTCGTACAGCCCACTCATTTCCCTCCTTTGATCTGACCCACACAGCAGACAAATGCAGCAACAACAGTTCCTGTAACACAGCTCCCTGGGCCCTCGCAGCCGGCCGTACTCCAGCCCTCAGTGGAACCAACACAACCAAGTCCCCAGGTACTGTTGACAAGGAACTCTTTGGCCTCCCCTGTCCCATGAGGGAACCGCCCAGACCCATAGCTGAGCCCTGAGGCTGAGGCAGACACAGGGCCTTAATCCCTTTCTCCCCGTCAAGAGCCCCCTTGCTAATTGCTTTGGAGCTGGTCACTTGCAAATGACCAGCTGCTTTGCCAATGTTCCTTGGTGTCTTCAGAGAGATTTGCCCTGTTGGTGCTACTTCAGGGCCTCCTGGGGCTTTTGACTTGTTCTCTCTTACTTGGGGCCCAGAATCAATCAATCTCTCTTTTCCCTGGTTCTGGGGATCAAACTCAGGGTTTTGTGCATACTAGGCAAGCACTCTACGACTGACCTACACCCCTAGCCCATACTGGGGATTGAACCCAGGGTCATTCTATCTACAGGCTACACCCATAGCCCTTTTTTTTTTTTTTTTTTTTTTGCATGGTATTGGGGATGGGGATTGAACCCAGGGGCATTCTCCTTCTGAGCTACACCCCCAGTCCTTTTTTTTTTTTTTTTTTTGCGGTACTGGGGATGTAACCCAGGGACATTCTACCTCCGAGCTATACCCCCAGCCCTATTTTTATTCATTTTTTGAAACAAGGACTCACAAAGTTGCCAAGGGCTTCACTAAGTAGCTGAACCTGACCTCGAACCCGATTACAAGCACAAGCCACTACACCCAGCCCCCAGTCCTATTTTTTATTCTTTATTTTGAAACAGAGTCTCACTAAGTTGTAGAGGGTCTCACTAAGTAGCTGAGGCTGTCCTCAAACCCAGATCCTCCAGTCTCAGCCTCCCAAGTACTAGGATTACAGGTGTGTGCTACCACGCCCAGCCCTCAGCCCTTTTTATTGTTTTGAAATAGGGTCTTGCTAGGTTGTTGAGAGTCTCACTACTTGCTGAGGCTGTCCTCAAATCTGCATTCCTCCTGTTTCAGCCTCCCAAGTACTGGGATTACAGGTGTGTGCCACCACACCTGGCCCAGCTCTTCTTTTTTTTTTTTTTTTTTGTGGTACTGGGGGTTGAACTCAGAGGCATTCTACCTCCGAGCTACACCTCCAGCCTGATTTTTTATTCTTTATTTTGAAACCGAGTCTCACTAAGTTGCGGAGTGCCTCACTAGGTAGCTGAGGCTGGCCGCAAACCCGGATCCTCCGGTCTCAGCCTCCCGAATGCTGGGATTACAAGTGTGCGCCACCACGCCCGGCTAGCTCTTCTTTTTTTAACCTCATTTATTTCTGCCTTCATATTTTCCTTTGTCCCTTCACCAGATATAGTGAATCTTAACTGCTTTGTGTTGAAAACTTTACTCTGTCAATTCCCCACCCTACCCCCAGCTCCTACCCCAGTCTTCTCGCTGCCCCGTGAGCATGGCCCACAGTGAAGTTGTATGTTGCAGCTTCTGCTTAGGCAGGCCGGCAAGTTCCTGCCTGGCCGATTCCTGGCAGCGGGCGAGCTCTCAGAGAGGCAGATGCTACTAGGAGGAGATAGTATTCTCAGAGACAGCTACATGCGAAAGCTTCCGAAGGTAGGCCCAGTGTAGATGAGCAAGAGGGAGGGCCAGGCATGTGGAGCCTGCCCAGGCTGGGCCCTAGAACCCCATGGAGGTGAGGCACCCTTACATGCAGGGGTGAATTTATGTTCAGTGGGGTGGTGGGCTGCAGGGACCCACCTGCTCAAATGAAGGCGCAGACTTGGGGAGAGGAGGTCAGTTCTGCTCCTGCTTCTGCCTCCAGTGCCTGAAGTTCATCTCCCAAAGGCAACCTTAGCTCTTTGGAGAACTCCTTTTGATGAAGAGTGTGTGTATGCGGGAGCGTGCGTGCACATATGCCTGGTTTGTCATCCTGCGAGATGACCAGTATGCTACCTCCTCCCTAAAGACTGTAGGAGAAACCTGGCCTAAATGGTGGTAATAAGCCAACAGAGGCGGGGTCCCGGCTGGACCAGCTAGGCCCTGGGCCCTGCTCTGCTCAGCCTCACCTGAGAGTCAATGAGCTGCCTCACGCAGAGGCTCTGCTCTCCCTGCAGAGGAGATGAAGCGTAGATATTGTACACCATGAAAGCCAGGCAGGACCATGCCTCAGGGACTGTCCTGGGGAGGCCACAGTGCAGGTGATGAGCGTCACCGGTTTAGATGGGCTTCGGGAGACCCTCCTGGGGGTGGAGCAAGGAGGCCGGTGCTTAAGACAGACCCTGGGGGCTTCTGTGCTCTCGGCTGCCCTCTGCTCTCACTGCGGGCAGCTCTGCAGTTTTCACTCCACACGCCCACCCCAGGCTCGTCGCATGAGGCATGGGGCTCTGTGTTCCTGGCTTCAAGTTAGTCTCTTATCCCCCTTTGCTGTTACCGCAAAGGCCACTATAACTGAACTCAGCCCAGACTCTATTATGAGGAGTGGGGAAGAAACCATAGGGGCTCTTTTTCCTGTTTTAAGTTTAGGGGTAAGGGGATCAGAGAGGCCACAGGTGGTGTAGGGGCAGTGGAAGATAGGTCACCTTGGCCTCTCTGGATGGTCCTTGATATCCAAGACTGTGCAGTTGGGACCTCCTCTGGAGTCCCTGTTGTCTCTTCCTGCCTGTGCAAGGTGCCTCTGCCCTCCTGCCCAAGCTGACACTGTTCCTCTGTCTCTTGTGTCCGGCTGCACCCCGCCCCTGTTCTCTCCAGGCAGTGGCAGCTGCAGCCCAGGCAGGTCTGCTCCGGCAGCAGGAAGAACTGGACAGGAAAGCTGCTGAACTGGAACGCAAGGAGCGGGAGCTCCAGAACACTGTGGCCGGCTTGCATGGTAAGGAGGGCAAGCGGCTGCTGGCGCAGGAGTGTCCTGAGCCCTGTGCAGAGCATCCTCCTGAGCCACCGCCTTCCTGGGGCAGTTTTTGCAGCTCTTGAGAGCTCTTGCAGCCAGTCTTGGGGGGAGAGCAGTAAGTTGGAAGTCAAGAGACTTGCTGTCCCGGGCATGGTGGCCCATGCTTGTAATCCCATTTGGATTACAAGCATTTGGGAGGCTGAGACTGGAGGATCCGGGTTCACGGCCAGCCTCAGCTACCTAGTGAGGCACTCCGCAACTTAGTGAGACCTGGTTTCAAAATAAAGAATAAAAACTAGGGCTGAGGGTGTAGTTCGGAGGTAGAATGCCCCTGAGTTCAATCCCCAGTACCGCAAAAAAAAGAGAGACTTGCAGTGTAGACCTAATGGATATAGATTATTTCTGCATTCCCAGCTCTGAAATTTTTTTTTCTTTTTTGTGTGTATGGGTACTGGGGATTGAACCCTGGAACAGTCTGCCTCCGGGCTACACCCCTAGCTCCTTTTTAAAAATTTTTTTTTGTTTTGAAACAAGGTCTTGATGTATTGCTGAGATTCTTGCTATGTTGTCAAGGCTGTCCTTGAACTTGCAATGCTCCTGTCTCAGCTTCCCAAGTACTCTGGGTTTATAGGCCTGCGCCACCACGCCCAGCTTCTTTTTATTTTTTGTAGTACTGGGGATTGAACCCAGGGCTTTAGACATGGTAGGCAAATGCTCTACCACTAAGCTGCATCTTTAGTCTTTTTTTTTTTTTTCGTGGTGGGGGGTACTTGGGGATTGAACCCAGGGGCATTCTACTACCAAGCCATACCCCTAGCCCTTTTTATTTTTTATTTTGAAACAAGGTCTTGCTGAGTTGCTAAGGATGGCCTCTAACCTGTAATCCTCTTGTCTCAGCCCCCCCAGTACTGGAATTACAGGTGTGCATCACCTCACTGACCTTCAGTTTTTTTCATTTTTTATTTCAAGACAGGGTTTCACTAAGTTGCCTAGGCTGCCTTCAAACTTAGGATCTTCCTGCCTTCCAAATAGCAGGGTACTGGGCATGGTGGTGCACACTTGTAATCCTAGTACTTGGGAGGCTGAGACCGGAGGATCTGACTTCGTGGCCAGCCTCAGCTACTTAGTGAGGCACTCCACAACTTAGACCCTGTTTCATTTTTATTTATTTATTTTGTTTTTTGCGGTACTGGGGATTGAACTCAGAGGCATTCTATCTCCGAGCTATACCCCCAGCCCTATTTTTTATTCTTTATTTTGAAACTGAGTCTCACTAAGTTGCGGAGTGCCTTACTAGGTAGCTGAGGCTGGCCTTGAACCCGGATCCTCCGGTGTCAGCCTCCCATATGCTGGGATTACAAGCGTGCGCCACCATGCCCGGCGTGAGACCCTGTTTCAAAATAAAGAATAAAAAATAGAGCTGGCATGGTGGCGCACGCTTGTAATCCCAGTACTTGGGAGGCTAAGACAGGAGGATTTGGTTTGGGGCCAGCCTCAGCTACTTAGTGAGGCTCTCCGGAACTTAGTGAGACCCTGTTTCAAAAATAAAGAATAAAAAATAGGACTGGGGGTGTGGCTCAGAGGTAAAATGCCCCTGGGTTCAATCCCCAGTACTGCAAAAAAAAAAACCAAATAGGACTAGGGGTGTAGCTCAGGGGTAGAATGCCCCTGAGTTCAATCTCCAGTACTGCAAAACAAAACAAAACAAAACAAAAAAAACAAATAGGGATTATAGGTATGCACCACTGTACTCAGCCTGAAATTCTGTGATTCCCTGGTCCCACAGTTCCTTGCACATGATGATGACTCTGTTGTCTTGCTTATGGGCTGATTGTTTTGTTTGTTTGGGGGTATTTTTTGTGGTACTGGAGGCTGATCCCAGGGGTAGTCTGCTACTGAGCTATACCCCCAGCCATTTTTATTTATTTATTTATTCATTCATTCATTCATTTGGTCTCAGCCTCCCAAGTACTGGTATTACAAGTGTGTGCCACCATGCCTGGCTAATCTTTTAAAATTTTGAGACAGGGTCTTGCTAAATTGCTGAGACTGGTCTCAAACTTGGGATCCTCCTGTCTCAGCCTCCCAAGTTCTGGGATAATAGGTATGTATCACCATGCCCAATTTATGGGCTGGTTATTAATAGTCACTTGAGCCATTTAGCTCTCTATCTCTTTTTTTTTTTTTTTTTTTTTTTTTTTTGAGGTACTGGGGATTGAACTCAGGGGCATTCTACCTCTGAGCTATACCCCCAGCCCTATTTTTTATTCTTTATTTTGAACAGGGTCTCACTAAGTTGCCGAGTGCCTCACTAGGTAGCTGAGGCTGGCCGTGAACCCGGATCCTCCCGTCTCAGCCTCCCAAATGCTGGGATTACAAGTGTGTGCCACCACACCCAGCTTTATCTCCATTTTCTTAGAGTGAACTTGTAGGTGTCTCCTGGGATCCCCTTACCCTCGTCCATCCTACTTTATGCTATGTGAAGACCCCAAACTCTGCTTGCTAGAGCCTCTCTGCAATCCCTGGTTTGCCCATAAACTTGTCTGTGGGGAGCCTCTCAGCCACCTTGGCTTGGTCTGCGTCTCTCTCCTCTCCCCTTACCTAGCACCTATACTCCTTGATGTCACTTCTTATACCGGGTCCTCACTCCATTGCCTTTTTCCACACAGTGAGAGAGAACAACTGGCCACCCCTGCCTTCATGGTGCCCCGTCAAACCCTGTTTCTATCAGGATTTCTCCACCGAGATCCCTGCTGACTACCAGCGGATATGCAAGATGCTGTACTATCTCTGGATGTGTGAGTCCTGCTCCTGCCCTCACAGTTTGTGGTGTGTCTTGAAAGCCCTGTATTTGCTCTGGTTGCTCCTCCCCAGTGTCAAGACTTTCTGCAGACTCCAGCCTTCCCAGTGCCTTCGCTGGTATAGGAGGACCCTTTTGCCTGCAGGCTGCTTCCTGTCGGAGAGTCTCCTTGGGAGGGGCAGTCCAGACCACTGAGCACATGGGTGGGACTAGACAGAGACTTCCAAGTCTCTGTGGAGCTCACTGCACTAAGAGGCCCACCTTAGGGAAAGCCACCTCTTCCCACAGGCACCTAGGCTCATAGGGGTGAGGAAAAAGACTTAGGTCCCTAGGCTCTTATGTGCAGCTCCATTGTGGGCCATTAGGGCCAAGGAAAAAGGGTTTCTTCATTCCCCAGTAGCCCTGGGTCTACACTTCCCCATGCCTGCTCCCTAGAGCCCTGGGCTGTCCTGTTGCCTCTCTGGAACTTGGGTTTGAGGTCCCAGAAAACCAGGATTTGGTAGCTACCACTATCTAGATGCAGACCGATGTCCTCTACTTTTCTGCAGCGGCCTTACAGTGTGGACCTGGTTTCCCCTCCTAGAGAGTGATTTGCTGTGGGGAGCCCTTCAGCCACCTTGCCTCAGCTGTGTCTCTCTCCTCTCCCCTTACCCAGTGCATTCAGTGACTCTGTTTCTCAACCTGCTTGCCTGCCTGGCCTGGTTCACAGGCAATACCTCCAGGGGTGTGGACTTCGGTCTCTCAATCCTGTGGTTTCTGCTCTTCACCCCCTGTGCCTTCCTTTGTTGGTACCGACCCATCTATAAGGCCTTCCGGTGAGTGGGGCTGTGGCAAGGGGGGAGGGTCAGGCTGGCATCCCAGTAGCAGGCGATGGACCCCAGGCTCTGGGGCCCCATCCCAGTCTTAGTGCAGAGTAGAGCAGTGGGGGAATCTGCTTTCCCGTTCCCACCCAGAGCCAGAGCAGACAGGGATTGGGAGCCATTTTCCTCAGTAGTTCCTGAGCTCTGCTCTGGGGCCGTGCTGGGACGAGGCACTGGAGACCTAGAGAGGGGATCTGGAGCCTCACCTGCCGGCCCACGGCTCCCGGTCTGCGGGCAGGGAGGCATTTCAGCTGCTGGGAGGCAGGTGGGGTCTCTTTAGGAAGGTTCCCTCAGAGGCTCTAACTGCAAGTGCTCTTGGCAGCCTCACTCTTGCTCCCCAGTGACTCGGCATCCACTGAGTGCCAGCAGGTAGGCTAGATACCGTGAACATGAATTGGATACACCTCACAGATCCCTAGGGGTTTGGGAATTGTACCTCGGGATTGATGCTTTCTGAACTGGGAGTCCAGCAGGCCCTGGGAGGAGGAGCAGGACACGGTTGAACCATCCGATACATCAGGACCTGAGCCCTCACTGCATGCGGTCCTCGAGGACACAGTGCTTGAGGAGGCTCGTCTGTGTCCTACTCCCTAAATACCTTTTCTCTACCTAGGTCTGCAGGGCTTTTGTTGTTGCTGTTCTGATTGAACTCAGGGCCTCATGCATGCCAAGCTTACACTGTACCACTGAGCTATCCCCCCAGGCCTAGGTCTACAGTTTTATTAGTAGAGATTTATGCCTTTGGCTTAGAATTTCTTGCCTGCTATGAAATGCAAGTACACAAAGAGATGGAGTGTTAGGCTCTCTATTTTGTTTTTTGGGGGAACACTTTTACCAGGGAAGCAGTGAAAGGCAACTCTATTGATTATGGTGGTGGATGACTGTGTGTGTGTGTGTGTGTGTGTGTGTTCTTTCTCCTTATAGACAATGTGGCTGGTCCCTGGGACTCTGTCCACTTGTCCATCCTGCCCCCAATTCCTAGTTAGAATAGATATCATATCAAGTAAGGAATGCTAAGGAAATGATTCAAGCTTCTTTTGACTTCTTTCCCTCTCTCTCCACAGGTCTGACAACTCTTTCAGCTTCTTCGTGTTCTTCTTTATATTTTTTTGTCAAATAGGGATCTACTTCATCCAGTTGATTGGTTTGCCTAACCTGGGGACCAGGTGAGAGTGGGGGCATCATAGAGGGAATTAGGCTTTGGATGTAGGGCTCAGACTCTCTTGCTATTTCCTAGGTTCTCCTAGAGAATGCTGTGGATGACCCCTCTTCTATGGGGAGGTGGTGGCCAGGCCAACTGGGATCTGTTTTGGGCCCCTTTCCAGTTTTTTTTTTTGTGTGTGTGTTGTGTGTGTGTGATACTGAGGTTTGAACCCAGAGGCATTTTACCTTTGAGCTACACCCCCCAGCCTGATTTTATTTCTCATTTGGAAACAGGGTCTCACTAGCTTGATGAGTCTCGCTACTTGCTGAGGCTGTCCTCGAACCTATGATCCTCCTGTCTCAGCCTCCCAAGTAGTGGGATTACAGCCACCACTCCTGGCTTTATTATTATTATTATTATTATTATTATTTTATAGTATTAGAGAGTGAACCCAGGGGTGCTCTATCACTGAGCTACATCCCAGCCTCCTTCTAGATTTATTTATTTATTTATTTATTTATTTATTTATTTATTTATTTATTTATTTATGGCACTAGGGATTGAACCCAGAGGCATTCTACCCTCAAGGTACACCCCCAGCCCTATTTTACTTTTTATTTTGAAACAGGGTCTCACTAAGTAGCAGAGGGCCTCACTAAGTTGCTGAGGCTGGCCGAGAACCTGTGATCCTCCTGTCTCTGCCTCCCAAGTACTGGGATTACAAGTGTGTGCCACCACGCCTGGTCTAGATTTTATTTTGAGACAGGGTCTAAGTTGGCCAGGCTTGCCTTGGTCTTGCAACCCTCCTGCCTCAGCCTCCTGCGTCACGGGATTCGAGGCATGCGTCAGTGCCCTGGGCTTCCTTTCCAGGTCTTGTCTGGTAGTCACTTGCTGTCTTCCCTTGCTCACCACTCTCTAGGGCATGTGGGTGACGTTGGCTTGAATCTTTAGGGCTGTGTCCTGCACTGGGTTGCAGCCTCCTTGTTTTCTCCTGCCACACCCTCCTGGAGGCTGAGGGATGTCCTAGCCTTTATAGACCCTGGGCTGCACATTCCTCAGAGGCCCCGTACCTGTAGGAGACAGGCCCAGCCTCCCGTGCATAGGCTGCTGCTTGCTGTCCTTGAACACATGGCTGGTCTGAGATCTGGTTCCCCCAGTCCTCAGCTCAAAATTAGTCACAAAGAAAAGCTGATGGCTGATATTTTTCTTTCTACCCCAGTGCACAGGGAGCAGTGCAGAAAGGTCAGGCAGGCTCTTGGCCTAGAGGCTGGAAGGTTGGCACTATTTTGGTCTCCTCCCTCCAGCAGAACTGGCAGGTCCAGAGTGCGAGGAGAGGGCCGACTCCCCTGGCACTCCAAGCCAGAGCATGCTGTCCTCCCACCACCCTGCTTTCTTCTTGCTCTGCTGTTTCTAATCTGGCCCCTTTTGATCAATGATCCAATTTCATGACCCTAAGAAAGAGCCCCGGGAGAAGGCTGTGATTAATAACTCAGCTCCCTGGACTGAGAGGCAGGGACTTGAGGTCGGGCCCCGGCTGCCCCTCACTGCTCTCCACAGTTCCTCCTAGAAGAGGTCTGCAGCCTCCAGCCTCCTGTGCCTTCCTCAGCCCCTCCACCACCATTCTCTCATCATAACTTACAACACCTTTTCTTGCTCTTATTTTTTTTTTTTTGATGGGGGTCTATTTTTTTTTTTTGTCTTTTTGGAACTGGGGATCGAACCCAGGGCGCTGCACTTGCAAGGCAAGTGCTTTGCCGCTGAGCTACATCCCAGCTCCCCTTACAACACCTTTTCTTGTTATTTATTGTAAAATATGCATAACATAAAATTTGCCAGCCGGGCGCGGTGGCACACGCTTGTAATCCCAGCATTCGGGAGGCTGAGACCGGAGGATCCGGGTTTGCGGCCAGCCTCAGCTACCTAGTGAGGCACTCTGCAACTTAGTGAGACTCAGTTTCAAAATAAAGAATAAAAAAAATACGGCTGGGGGTGTAGCTCGAAGGTAGAACCGCCCCTAAGTTCAATCCCCAGTACTGCAAAAAATAAATAAATAAATAAATAAAATTTGCCATGGTATTTGCCACCTTAAAAATTGAAGGCTGTAGAGCTCTGTGAGCACAGTTAGTACATTCACTCTGTTGTGCAGTCATCACCTCTCTAGTTCTAGAACACTTTAATCACCCCATGTGCCATGAGCAGTCATTCCACATTCCCTCCTTCCCCGAGACCCTGGCAACCATTCAAGTGCATTCCGTGTCTATGGTTTGCCTATTCTGAACATTTTATAGAAATGGAATCATATTGCATCATACAATATGTAGCCTTTTGTGTCTGGCTTCCTTCATGTAACATAGTGCTGTCAAAATTCATGTTTTGGTATATATTAGTACTTCCTTTTTTTTTGGCGGGGGTGGGGGTACTGGGGATTGAACCCAGGGGCAGTCTACCTCCAAGCTATATCCTCAGCCCTATTTTATTCTTTTTTTTTTTTTTTGCGGTACTGGGGATTGAACTCAGGCGCATTCTACCTCTGAGCTATACCCCCAGCCCTATTTTTTATTCTTTATTTTGAAACCGGGTCTCACTAAGTTGGAGAGTGCCTCACTAGGTAGCTGAGGCTGGCCGAGAACCCGGATCCTCTGGCGTCAGCCTCCCGGAATGCTGGGATTACAAGCATGTGCCACCACGCCCGGCTCTATTTTATTCTTTATTTTGTTTTTTTGTTTGTTTGGGCTGGCTTCAAACTTGTGATCCTCCTGTCTCAGCCTCCTTAGTACTGGAATTACAAGATTACACCCTGCTAGTACTTCCTTTTTATGACTCGGTAATATTCTGTTGCATGAATATATTGTATTTTTATTTATTTATTCATCAGCCCATGGACATTTGGATTCTTTCTACTTTTTTTTTTTTTTTTCCTCTCTTTTTTTTGGTACCAGGGATTAAACCTAGGGGCATTTTATCTCCAATCTGCAACTCCCAGCCCTTTTTTTTTATTTTGAAACAGGGTCTCACTAATTTGCTGAAAATCTCACTAAATTACTGGGGCTGGCCTCAAACCTGCAATTCTCCTATCTTAGCCTCCCAAGTACTGGGATTACACTGCGTCCAGCTCATATTCAAGTTTTTGTTGGAAAATCATCTTTTGTATGTGTGTTTGTATGGTGCTGGGGGTTGAACCCAGGACTTCATGCATGCTAATTTAGTGCTCTACCATTGAGCTACATGCCTAGCCCTCAAGTTTTTATTTATTTTCATTTTTCTGTGTATCATCCTAGGAGTGGAATTGCTGGGTTATATGGTAATTCTTAAATTCAGCTTATTGAGGAGCCTCCAAACTTTTTTGTGTGTGTCATACTGGGGATGGAACCCAGGGGCATTCTACCTCAGAGCTACACTCCCAACCCAATTTTATTCTTTTTTTTTTTGCGGTACTGGGAATTGAACTCAGGGGCATTCTACCTCCGAGCTACACCCCCAGCCCTATTTTTTTATTCTTTATTTTGAAACCGGGTCTCGCTAAGTTGCAGAGTGCCTCACTAGGTAGCTGAGGCTGGCCGCGAACCCGGATCCTCCGGTCTCAGCCTCCCGAATGCTGGGATTACAAGCGTGCGCCACCATGCCCAGCTTCCAATTTTATTCTTTTATTTATTTATTTATTTTTGCGGTACTGGGGATTGAACTCAGGGACATTCTACCTCCGAGGTATACCCCCAGCCCTATTTTTTAGTCTTTATTTTGAAACAGGGTCTCACTAAGTTGCAGAGGGCCTCATTAGGTAGCTGAGGCTGGCCGCGAACCCGGATCCTCTGGTCTCAGCCTCCCAAATGCTGGGATTACAAGCGTGCGCCACCACGCCCGGCTATTCTTTTATTTTGAAATGGAGTTTCACTGAATTACAGAGGGCCTAAGTTGCTGAGGCTGGCTATAAACCTGCAATCCTGTTGTCTTAGATTCCCAAGTACAGGATTACAGGTGTGCACCTCCACACCTCTTATTTTTTATTGTATGTATATATGTATGTATGTATGTATGTATGTATGTATTTTGCGGTACTGGGTGAACTCAAGAGCATTCTACCTCTGAGCTACACCCCCAGCCCTATTTTTTATTCTTTATTCTGAAACAGGGTCTCACTAAGTTTTGAAGGGCCTCACAAAGTAGCTGAGGCTGGCTGAGAACCTGCAATCCTCCTTTCTCAGCCTTCCAAGTACTGGGATTACAAGTGTGCACCAACATGCCCAGCTTATTTTTCATTTTGAAACAGGGTCTAACTAAGTTGCTGAGGCTGGTCTCAAACCTATGATCCTCCTGTCTCAGCCTCCCACATACTAGGATTGTAGGCGTGCACCACCACGCCCAGCTTTTTATTTTTTTATTTTTTTTGTGATACTAGAGATGGAACCGGGGGGGGGGCATTCTACCTCTGAGCTACACCCCCAACCCTATTTTTTATTCTTTATTTTGAAACAGGGTCTCACTAAGTTGCAGAGGGCCTCACTAAGTAGCTGAGGCTGGCCGCGAACCCCAATTCTCCTGTCTCAGTCTCCCAAATACTGAGATTACAAGCATGCGCCACCACCCCCAGCCTAGCTTATTTTTTATTTTTAAACAGGATCTTACCACGTTGCTGAGGCAGGCCTTGAACCTGTGATCCTCTTTTTTTTTTTTTTTTGCGGTACTGGAGATTGAACTCAGTGGCACTCTACCTCCAAGCTATACCCCCTATTTTTTATTCTTTATTTCGAAACAGGGTCTCACTAAGTTGTGGAGTGCCTCATTAGGTAGCTGAGGCTGGCCGCAAACCCGGATCCTCTGGTCTCAGCCTCCCAAATGCTGGGATTACAAGTGTGCGCCACCACGCCCGGCTTATTTATAAGTTTTATTTTTTGTTCTCTTTGTTATTTTCTCTTTCTTTTGGCAGTTGAACCCAGAGGCATTCTATCTACAAGCTATACACCAGCCCTTTTTATTTTTTATTTTGAAATAGGGTCTCACCAAGTTGCTGAGTGTCGTCACTAAATTGCTGAGGCTGGCTTTGAACATGCAATCCTCTTGTCTCAGCCTCCCAAGTACTGGGATGACAGGTGTGCACACTGCATTTGGCTTTACTTTTGTGTCCTTTTATGCACAAAAGTTTTAATTTATTTTTGGTGCTGGGGATTGAACCCAGGCCCTCATACATGCTAAGTATATACTCTACTACTGAGCCCCATCCAATCCAAATCTTTTTAATTTTGATTAAGTCGGATTTTTCTACCTTTTTCTTTTGTTGCTTGTGCTTGTGTTGTCATATCTAAGAGAATTACCTGTGTTTTATTCTGAGACTTTTATAGTTTTTATTTATTTATTTTTGGTATTGGGGATTGAACCCAGGGGTGTTCTACCTCTGAGCCATACCCCCCCAGACATATTTATTTATTTATCTTATTTATTTTGTGGTACTGGGGATTGAACCCAGGGACATTCTACCCCCAGCCCTATTTTAAAATTTATTTAATTAATTTTTTGTGTGTAGTACCAAGGATTGGACACAGGGGCATTCTACCTCTGAGATACATCCCCAGCCCTATTTTTTATTTTGGTTTGTTTGTGTGTATGTGTAGCACTGGGGATTGAACCTAGGGGCATTCTACCTCTGAGCTACACCCCCAGCTCTATTTTATTTTTGTAAAACAGGGTCTTGCTAGGTTGATGAGAGTCTCACTACTTGCTGAGACTGTCCTCGAACCTTTGACTGTCATTTCAGCCTCTCAAGTACTGGATTACAAGTGTATGCCACCACATCCAGCTTATTTATTTTGAAACAGGGTTTCACCAAGTTGTAGAGGGCCTCATGCAGTAGTTAAAATTGGGCCACGAACCTGTGAGCCTCCTGTCTCAGTCTCCCAAGTACTGGGATTACAGGCATGCGCCACTATACCCAGATGAATTAATATTTATATATAGTCGAAGTAAGGATGACTTGTACCATTTGTTGAAGAGACTATTCTTTCCCCCTTGTCAAAAATTAATTCATCAAGCCGGGCGTGGTGGCGCACGCTTGTAATCCCAGCATTCGGGAGGCTGAGACCGGAGGATCCGGGTTCGCGGCCAGCCTCAGCTACCTAGTGAGGCACTCTGCAACTAAGTGAGACTCGGTTTCAAAATAAAGAATAAAAAAAATATAGGACTGGGGGTGTAGCTCAGAGGTAGAATGCCCCTGAGTTCAATCCCTA
>PVLC010013604.1:0-25809 GCA_004027655.1 Graphiurus murinus | reverse complement strand
TAAAAATAAAAATTAATTCATCAGCCGGGCAAAATAACAAATAAGGAGCCAGACATAGTGGTGCACACTTGTAATCCCAGTACTTGGGAAGCTGAGACAGGGGCATCACAGATTTGAAGCCAGCCTCAGGAACTCAGGCTTGCATCAAGTGAAACCCTGTTTCCAAATAAAATAGGTCTGAGTTTTCACTTAGGTGATAATAAAAAAAAATTTTTTTATGAATTGAGATTGGCAAAAATAAATTAAAAAATAAAAATAGGGTTAGGGAGCCGTGCGTGGTGGCGCACGCTTGTAATCCCAGCATTCGGGAGGTTGAGACCGGAGGATCCGGGTTCACGGCCAGCCTCAGCTACCTAGTGAGGCACTCCGCAACTTAGTGAGACTCGGTTTCAAAATAAAGAATAAAAAATAGGACTGGGGGTGTAGCTCGGAGGTAAAATGGCCCTGAGTTCAATCCCTAGTACCGCAAAAAAAAAAAAAAATAATAATAATAATAATAATAATAATAGGGTTAGGGGTATAGCTCACAGGTGGAATGCCCCTGGGTTTAATCCTTAGCAGCACAGATAATAGTAATTGTAATAATAATAATAATAATAATAGTAGTAGTAGTAGTAATAATAATAATAATAATAAAAAATAGGGCTGGGGATGTAGTTCAGAGGTAGAATCCCCCTGGTTTTAATCCCTAGTACCTCTCCCCCACACAAATTAATTGATCATAGGTATATGGGTTTATTTCTGGACTCATTTCTATTCTATTGACCTATTGGTCCATTGATCTAGATGTCTGTCTTCATTGCCAATCCCCACACTGTTCTGATTACCATAGCTTTGTGGTACGTTTTGGATCAGGAAGTATGAGGATATCCCCTTTTACTGTTGAAGACACGGGCTCAGGGAGGTGATGTGACTACTGACTAAAGGCAGAGGGGTTGACCCTGGGTCCTGGCAGGAGCTCAGGTGACAGGATGAGCAAGCTAGCCAGTGGTCCTCCTTCCCAGAGGATGCTACTCAGCAGGGAGCAGCCAGGCCTTCTTTGTCCCTACCCCAAGCAGCAGCAGGCAGCCGCCACATCCTACTTCTGGACTTCACAGGCTAGAAGATTCCCCATGTGACTCCACCCCTGAGACCCCAGGGGAAGCCAAGCTGGGGCAGTGTGAGCCTTTCAGCCCTCACAGAGGACTGGCCTCTCACAGACTAAGGGCCATGCCCAGATGGCTGTTGGGACATAACAGCCAATTGGAGAAGAGCCATCGCGGGGACTTCTGGGGCTCACTCCCACTTCACCCTCTCTGGCCTCCTTCTCCCTTTGTAGTGGTTGGATCGCAGCCTTGTCTACACTGAAGCAAGAGTCCTTGGCTGTGTCAGTCATCATGATGGTGGTGGCTGGCTTCTTTACCCTCTGTGCCGGGCTGTCACTCTTCCTCCTGCAGCGGGTGAGTGGGGGGGGCTGGGCCATAGCAAACCCAAGGAAGTTGGCATCTCACCAGCTGTCCTCACCTCTGTAGTTGGGTGTCTTTGGTCCCCAGAGGTCCAGCACCCTTCTCCAAGGTTCTGAGTGGGCGGTTAGGCGGGTTTGAGCTCCTGGTGGCCCCTTTGGGAGTATAACCTGGATGGCTAGGACTCTGGTGGGCCCACATGGCGGGCTCCTCTCACCCCAACCTCTTTCCCCAGGTGCACTCCTTCTACCGCCGGACAGGAGCCAGCTTCCAGCAGGCCCAGGAAGAGTTTTCCCAGGGCATCTTCAGCAATAGAACCTTTCGTAATGCTGCATCCTCTGCTGCCCGAGGAACCTTCCAGGGGAACTAGTCCTCCTGACTCTCCTCCCTCTGCCCCAGCCTCTTCTCTCGCCTGCCTTCTGAGCTGCACTTTCCATGGGTGCCTTATGCAGTGGTATTGCCCAGCACCGACCTGGTGGGGGGTCTTGTCATGGCTCTTCCTCCTTCCTCAGCAACCATCTCTCCCTTCCACCAGAGGGAAGGCAAGGGAGGGTCAGGGACTTTTTTTTACAGAAAAGAAAAATAACAAAGCTGTCTTTCCTTTTCTGGTGGTGATTTGGTAGGATTCTTGTCTCTTGGAAGCAGTGGGTCTGAAGCTCTTCCCCCTTTACACACACAGGACGTTAGCTGGCCTGGCTGGGAGTTTCCTATTGGTGTCCCAGGACTCGGCTCCCCCAGCCGGCCTGGCCTACCCCCCACCCCCATTCCTGTCCTGCATCCACAGGCTGGGATAAGCCTCTCAAGGGCTCCACTCTTCGGTGAGCTACAGTCTGGGTGAATGGACAGGTCTGTTCCCCAGATTACTCTGGGGTGGTGTCCAGATTTCCAGAACCTTCTTCCATGCCTCTTGTTCCTCACAAATGAATCTGTAGCTGTTTAGGCCCTCCACACCCTCCTTGTGTGGTAGCACCTTGTGCCCTCTGGCTCCCCTGAATCCTCCACCCTTCAGACTTTCTGAAGGTGCAGTGGCGTTAGTTGGGATTTGGGCATGGGGAAGGATCGAGGACATTGATCCCAGCTTGTCCTGCCCAGCCTTTGGCAGTCTGCTGGGAGAGTCTTACTGTCCTCCTGCAGACTGGCCTTCTCCTGAGGGACAGCTGCCCTTTGCCTTACTCCTGTCCCCACCATCAGCAATCAATATCCTGCTTGTAAAACTCTTAGGGAGGGTAGGGGGAGTCATTCCAGAACTGTGTCCTTCAGGTTGGACTCCATGATGAGCCATTTTCCTGAAGGTTCCAGACTAATCTTCCAGGGCTCCTCTCACACCCAGAGTAGCAGTCACCTTCCACTCAACCTGGGGATTCCCCAGGAGGTGTGCCACTGTGATGGGCTCCTAGGAGTCTACAGTAAGCCTGCTCCCCCCCCCCCCCGACTTGCAGGAGCTGGTGTGGGGGCTGTGGGAACTTACTCAGCTGGCCAGCCTCCTGCCTCTGGGACCTGGGGCCACCTGAGGTAGCCCACATGTTGTCAGCCCAGTAAGGCCTAGAGCCACTGAATGATGACAGTGACCAGGGTTTTGTAAACTCCTTTCTGGTATTGTTTTCCTCCATGTACAAATGTATATGTTATATCTCAATTTTTGTGCTTAAATAAAGAGAAAAGACATTTTCAGACAGTACTGGTCCTGAGGTCTGGTAAATGCTGACTGTGACCGGTCAGGTAGGGGCTGAGAGCCTCCTAGGATAGGTGAGGGGACAATCAAGATGCTCCCTGGTGGTCAAGCCTTCACTCCTAGGGATGAGCCCCTTTCTCTGAAGAGTGAAGGGTGGGTGGGAGGCTTGAAGAATGCAACTTTGCAAGTTGGCTATTTCTCCTAGCACTAGGGATTGAACCCAGAGGCACTCTACCACTAAGCTATATCCCCAGCCATTTCCATTTATTTTGAGACAAGGTCTCGCTAAGTTGCTCAGACTGGCATCCAGCTTGCAATACATACTCCTGCCTCAGCTTCCCGAGTTCCTGGGGTCCCAGTTTTTCCAATACTTTCAGAGCTACTGGTCTTAAGAGGGGCGGGGATTCGGGTCCGTCTGCAGTCTCCCCACCTACTCCACACTCCAGCTCGCCGGGCTCCTCCCTCACGTGGGTGATTGCTAGATGTCTGCGGCTGGGTCGAACTCCCCGGGTGACCAGGTCTGCTGTCCTCGGCTCACTTCCGTCCTCCCAGCTGGGGCCTCAGTGGCCCCAAAAGAGAGACCTTTGAGAGACCAGTGATTTCCGTCGCGGATGCGGGAGGGGGAGGAGCCGAGTGGGCGGGGCTTCGCTGCACTTCCGGTGGGCGGCTCTAGGGCCGCGTGAAGCCCCGCCCGGCACGCTGCCAGCTCGGCTCCCCGCTTCAGGAAGGGCCTGCGGGCGGGCGGGCGCGGGATGGCGGGGCCCGGCTGGGGTCCCCCGCGGCTGGACGGCTTCATCCTCACCGAGCGCCTGGGCAGCGGCACGTACGCCACGGTGTACAAGGCCTACGCCAAGGTGGGTGAGGCCGGGCCGCCCCCAGGAGGCTCCGGGTGGCGGCACTGGGCCCTTGTGCTGCAGAACCGGAGCCAGCTCCGCAGGGTGCAGGCGGTGGAGGGCAGGAGGGCTTAGAGAGGCGGGAGAGCTGTAGGACCAGCGGCCCGCCCACCCCGGCTACCCTCGGTGCAGGAGATTGGAGCTGACCGCCACGCTTATGTCTTAAAAACAAACTCACAACCCTGTTTAGACTGACGGGGGCTGTGGAGACCTCGGCTGTCAAGTGGCTCTAGAACCAGCTCCAAACGGAAGTTACCTGGCAGGTGGGAGGAGTCTGGGACCGGACTCTAGAAGGCAGGACCAGTTAGGAGACAGAGTGGCAGTTCCAGAACACTGAGTGATGTGCTTTTGCGGGGGCATTCTAGAATGCGGGGAAATAGAGTGGGTTGCAGAGGATTGGAGAACATCAGGCTGGAATGCTGGAAACCAGCATTCCAGAATCCACATGCCTCATGGTGGGGGGAAGGGAGCAGAGGAACCCAGAGCCCTTCCAGCCAAGCATGGTCCTGGCCCCCTCATGGCAGAGGCTCCCCAATCTCCTGTGCCTACAGAAGGACACTCGAGAGGTGGTAGCCATAAAGTGTGTGGCCAAGAAGAGTCTGAACAAGGCATCTGTGGAAAACCTCCTGACCGAGATCGAGATCCTCAAAGGCATCCGGCACCCCCACATTGTGCAGCTGAAAGACTTCCAGGTGTGCGCCTGGGATGGGTCTTCCCAAAAAGGGGCTGGAGAAGGGACACTCTGTTCAGGCTGTTTCTCTGCCTCTAACCACAGTGGGACAGCGACAATATCTACCTCATCATGGAGTTCTGTGCAGGGGGTGACCTATCTCGATTCATCCATACCCGAAGGATTCTACCTGAGAAGGTGACTCGTGTCTTCATGCAGCAATTGGGTAAAAACCTCTTGACCCTAACCTGACACCCCTTCCAATGTTCTCTGCTGCTCTCCCATCCAGCCCCTGCCCCCAGACTTAGAGCCCTGGCATTGCTGTGCAGTTTCCTGGTATCAGGATGCTATGAAAGAGACAGAGGAGCCTCGCATCTGTGGGGAGTTTAGTTTCCATATATGGAACATAACATAAAGACTTTGTAGAACATTCCAGGACCCAGCAGGTGGAACCCAAGTGATATTTAGCTAAGAAAAGTGCAAGATCCTAAAGGACAGCCAGGCACAATGGTGCATATGTGTAATCTCAGTTCTTGGGAGGTTGAAACAGGATGATAATACATTGGAGACCAGCCTTAGCAACTAATTGAAACCCTGTTTCGAAAAAGAAAAAAAAAAAAAAAAAAAAGAGGGGCTGAAGTATAGCTTAGTGGTATCACGCCCTTGGGTTCTAATCCCCAGTAACACAGATTCTAAAAGGCCAGGACATCTCAGGAGGCTTCTGGGAGGAGCAGAGACTTGTGAAGGGTACAGAGGGGAGGATGGTAGACACTTGGTAACAAGCCCTTAGAAGCAGCAGGAGCCTGGTGCTTGTATGTAAAGCATTCAGTAGACCAGTCAGGTTAGAACTAAGGCTATGCAGATTCAGAGGGGCAGATGGAAGAATAGGGAAGGGAGAAGTAGGCAGGAGAAAGGCTGGTCTGACCTGTCTGTGCATGGGTTCCACTCTCCAGCTAGCGCCCTGCAGTTCCTACATGAACGGAACATCTCTCACCTGGATCTGAAGCCACAGAACATTCTGCTGAGCTCCTTGGAGAAACCCCACCTGAAACTGGCAGGTCTGAGTCTGGAACAGCAGGGATGAGGTTTTGGGGTGGGTAAGCAGAAGCTCTCTCTGCCTAGGAGTCCTCTATAGAGTCACTGAACAGTGACAGACTGGGAGATCTGGGGCTGGGCCCCATCACCAAAAGGCAGGACCTTTGGGTGGCTGCCCACACTTTGGTGTCTGGTCATATAATGGGGCTTAGTCTGTGGTCAGGGTTGAGGCTCACTGTATTAGTCTAGAAACAGTGGCAGTATGTCTGTGACCAGGAACTGGACTTAGTTTATCATCAGGGTTTGGATCACTCCGTCTGGGGCAATCTAGGAGGGTGTGTGGTAAGGGAGGGGCAGTGGTGGGTTTGGACAGGAATGTACTTGAGGTGGGAGGCCAGAGAACATGGTATGTTTGTTCTACACCTCGTGGACAGTGAAGGACAGGGCCCTCATTCATGCAGCTGGGGTAATCAGGTGGCTTCCTAGGAAGAAGGGTAGGATTCCCCCCAGAGGGAGATGAGGAGGGTGTTGCAGGCTAGAAGCAGGGAAGTAGGATTGATCCTGGTGAGGCTGGAAGGTGGGAGGAGCCCTGCCAAGCAGTGGGGATGAGGCTTTACGGGCCAGGAGTGGAAGCAGCTGGGATTTGAGCTCTGCCTCCCGGCCTCTTGCCTGCAGACTTTGGCTTCGCCCAGCACATGTCCCCATGGGATGAGAAGCATGTGCTCCGTGGCTCCCCTCTCTACATGGCCCCCGAGATGGTGTGTCAGCGGCAATATGATGCCCGTGTGGACCTCTGGTCCGTGGGGGTCATCCTGTATGGTGAGACCTCTGTCCCCTGCCTCCCACCACAGGGCTGCACGTGTGTCCTCTGGCAGGACTTCTCTGGGCCTCTTCTGGGTTCCGTTGTGAACTCTGAGGCCCCCTCCCTGGGAGTGGGCCAGCCCAGGCTTGACCCCATCTCTTCCCAGCCTTCCTTCTGCCTCCCTTCCACAGAAGCTCTCTTCGGGCAGCCCCCCTTTGCTTCCAAGTCGTTCTTGGAGCTTGAAGAGAAGATCCGTAGCAACCGCACTATAGAGGTGGGTCTGGCAGGGCCTTCGCCACCATCATGGGATGGAGGGAGTCGGCCCTGCGCAGACTGCAGGGTGGGCTCCAGGTTTTCTTCATGACAATGGCTGGGCTCTAGAGGGGAAGTCGAGGCTCTGGTGCATTCTACAGCAGACCGCAAAGCTCCATGGACTGTTGTGCAGGGCCCTGTGGGGAGAAGGCCACAACAGAGCCAGTTCCAGCCCTTTTGGGAGCACAGTGCAGGGATGGAGGTGCAGGTCCAGAGACAGGCCCTACAACTGCTGTGGGCTGAGCCGGGGACTCCACCAGTTGCATCACCTTGACCCACCTGTTCCTTCCAGGCCTCAACTTCTCCACCTGTCAAACACATACAGGGCGCAGGGTTTGGGGCTGAGAAGTGTGCTGTGTCTCTGTTGTCTCTCTCCCTGCAGCTACCCTTGCGGCCCCCACTCTCCCGAGACTGTCGGGACCTGCTGCAGCGGCTCCTGGAACGGGACCCCAGCCGTCGCATCTCCTTCCAGGACTTCTTTGCACATCCCTGGGTGGACCTGGAGCACATGCCTAGCGGGGAGAGCCTGGCACGCGCAGTGAGCAAGCTGAGGGGGATGGGGTGGGATAAGGGCAGGCAGGGGCGTCTTGCCTGCCCCCTTTGGAAGTGAAAAGGTGACCTGCCCACAGAAGTAGGGGAGAGGCTTAGGGAGCTTATTCTTGGCCCGTCCTGGTGAGTGAGAGAGGGAGGTGGGCCTGACTCCTCACCTGCCCATCCCCAGACTGCCCTGGTGGTACAGGCTGTGAAGAAGGACCAGGAGGGGGACGCTGCAGCTGCCTTGTCACTCTACTGCAAGGCCCTGGACTTCTTTGTGCCTGCCCTGCACTGTGAGTTCTAGGCCAACCTGTGGCCCTGGGTATAGCGGGAGGGGGGCTCAGCTGTACCCCAGCAATGGATTTCAGGGGGACTTCCCTATCTACAGTCTCCCGGGAGAAAAGACAGAGGATACGCCTTGGTGTTTAGGGAACCCTTGGGGGTTTGGTATGGGGCAGGGGCTCCCTGCAGACTCCTTCTATGAACCCCCACCTTCTGCAGATGAAGTGAATGCCCAGCGGAAAGAGGCAATTAAGGCAAAGGTGGGTGAGATCCTAGGAGGAAAAGGGCGGGTATGGGTGGAGAGGGCGCAGGGATCCCAGGGCCTCTGGGGAGTGGCTCTCTTAGAATTACAACTTCCTCTCCCAGAAGGTAGGGCTGGGAAGGTGTCAGACCAACTCCATTTGACCCCTGATGTGGGTACAGCTTGGGGTAGTTGCTGAGGACCCAGGAGACCCTTGGAGGTAGGGGCAGGGAGGCCCCAGTGGGACAGCCCTACTCAGCCTCTCACCCTTCTGCAGGTGGGGCAGTATGTGTCCCGGGCTGAGGAGCTCAAGGCCATCGTCTCCTCCTCCAATCAGGCCCTGCTGAAGCAGGGGACCTCAGCCCGAGACCTGCTCAGAGGTAAGCTCCAGGTCCTGGCTGACCCACCAGCCCCCCTGCAGCCTCCCTTCAGCCTGAGGGGGAAGCTGGTTGGGGTAGGCCCCCTATAACAAAAAAGCAGACTGTTCCCCTCACCCCAAGCCTTTTCCCCCTCATCCCAGAGATGGCCCGGGACAAGCCACGCCTCTTAGCAGCCCTGGAAGTGGCTTCAGCTGCCATGGCCAAGGTTTGTGCTCAGAGGGAGGGGTCTGGGTTGGGTGGGGAGGAATCTAAGACACGACCCCAGTGACCTGGTGTCCACATGGCTGCAGGAGGAAGAAGCTGGCGGGGAGCAGGATGCCCTGGACCTGTATCAGCACAGCCTGGGGGAACTGCTGCTGCTCCTGGCAGGTGAGGCCCCAGCACCCTGCCCCGCCCCGGCCCCCCGCTGCCCTGCCCTCACCTCCTGTCCTCTCTTTACAGCGGAGCCCTTAGGCCGGAGGCGGGAGCTGCTTCACACAGAGGTGAAGCCCACTAGGGCTGGGAAACTGGGAGCTTTCTCTTCCCCTCTTCCCCTTCTCGCTGTGGAACCTCCTTAGCTTCCCTAGGAGTTCCCTGTCCTCTGGGTGTTCCAAGTCTGGGAGTCAAACGTCGTAGACTTGCAAAGCCCATGGCCTACATCAGCCGAAAGTGCTAGGCTGCTGCAGCCAGGGGAGGCTTCCTAGAGCAGAGGAGGCAGCAGAGGGCTTAGAGGGGAGGCTGTTGTAATAGGGTAGAGGGCTCTGGAGAGCACGGGGGAGGGGGGCTCAACATGAGGTCCTAGCCCTCTGTCCACAGGCGTGTCTTCCCTTGGCAGGTTCAGAACCTCATGGCACGAGCTGAGTACCTGAAGGAGCAGGTCAAGGTGGGCGGAAGGAGGGCCACATTGGGGTGTGGGCTTGTGGGTTCTATCCTCTGCCTGTACCTGTCTGTCCCTTGCCCCGTTTTGTGGCTCATGGCTCGTGTGTCTGTCCCTGGCTACCTCACCCCCCCTCCCCCGGCACTGCCTTTACATCCCACAGCTGAGGGAGTCCCGCTGGGAAGCAGAGACCATGGACAAAGAGGGGCTGTCGGAGTCTGTTCGCAGCTGTGAGTCCCGCCCTGGAGTCCCACACTCAGTGATAGGAGGGACGAGGGCTGGGGGACCTGGCTTCTGCCTCTCTGGCTTAAGACCTGAGCCTGCTCCTCCCTCCTTACCCCTCTCTAGCTTGCACACTGCAGTGACCCCAGAAGGATGACTGGACAGCACAGCGGGAGCCACCTGGAGTGGGGCACACCAGCCCAGGCCAGTGCCCAGGGAGAAGCAGCACTCTGCAGCTCCGGGGAGCTTCCTGGATGGACGCCTCTGAGACCCCCCCATCCCAGAGTCTGCAGCTTTCCTGGGAATACTGCTCGTTGCATGTCATGTGCTGGGGCACTGGGGGAAGGACTCTTGGAGGGGGACTTTCACAAGACCTTTGTTACTTGGTGACTGCCGGGTCCTGACCCTGTCCACTCAAGGCATCAGGCCGCCTGTGGGTTTTGCTCTGAGAAGGGGCCAGGGGGCCCTCTGCAGGGCACTTCTCCTGCACTGTCCCTGCCCACAGGCAGCTGCACCCTGGGCCCACCCTTCCTGGGAGTTGTCACTCACCTCCCTCCTTTTCAAGACCCTCAGGGACCACCTACCCACACTAAGCACTCAGGCCCTTGGAACTCGCCAGTCTTCCTGGGAGCTTGCACCTGCCCACCTCAGTACTTTCAGACAATCCTTTAAGCGTGAAAGTAATATTCCTGGTAAGGGTGGGGACAACTCTGAAAACTCCATGCTGTGTTCCTGCTGTGGCACAGGGAAGGGGCCCTCCATCCTTGACTCTTTGAGGGACACCCCACACTAACCGAAGAGCAGACCCTGTGCTGGCTGGAGTCTGAGCCTGAGAGTGGGAGGCTTGGGGACTGCCTGACCCCAAGTGAGGTTGTGGGGGACCCAGCACAGTCCAAGATATGTGCTCCCAGGCCTGACACTGCTGCTACTCCAGGGTGTGACCCTGGACAAGTCCCTTTTCTGGGCCTAGGGCTCCCCATCACTCCAAGGGGAGCACTGATACCTCCACAGCTCATAGCCTGGGCTCTTAAGCAAAATGAATTTCACCTGGAGAGGAACATACACACCTGGAGTTACTTGATGGTTTCGTTTTAAAAGCCAGAGAGGGAGTTTGTGGTTTCTAACCTTTCTGCCCTTAAATGCATCCCTAGGGCAAGAGTTGTCTGTCCTCTTTCCAGGAGGCTGGCTGTAAAGAATGCAATTCATTGTTTCTCTATTAAATTATTTTTAGTACTTGAGCATCTTTTTTTGCCCTAGGAAAAACAGGAGAGGGGTGAGAGGAGCCCAGAAAAAGTAGAGCCAGGTGTGGTGATGCACACCTGTAAGTCCAATACTTGGAAAGCTGAGACAGGAGGATTGCAGGCTCGAGGCCAGCCTCAGCAATTTAGCAAGACTCTGTTTCAAAATAGAAAGGGTCTGGGCATGGTGGTGCACACCTGTAATCCCAGGTCTTAGGAGGCTGAGACTGGAGGATTGCCAGTTCAAGGCCAGCCTCAGCAATTTAGGAAGACCCTGTTTCAAAATAAAAAGGGCTGGAGGTATAGTTTAGAGGTAGAATGTCCCTGGGTTTAACCCTAAATACCATAAAAAAAATTAAAAGGGTGGGGGTGTGTCTTGGAGATAGAGTGCCCTTAGGTTCAATCCCCAGTGCAAAAAAAAAAAAAAAAGGCCAGGGACGTTCACAGCATGGAGTGAAGGGCATGTCTGCTTCCTGTCCTCAGCTCCTGGGGATCCCAAAGAGTCACACTGACTGCCCCCATTCCTACTCACCACCTAGGGGACCAGTGGGGAGGTGGAAGTACAGACCTGGGAGCCCAGCAAGGTCCCCTCCCTCTGCCCCTCAGTTCAGTGGCAGAAGGCAGTCTACAAATCTGCCTTCTGCACCCCACATTTCTTGAGCCAGGGTCCCCATGACCTCCTTTCCCTGGGCTTGTGAGTAAGCTGGATTTGAGGAAAGGGCATCTTTTGAGGGTGTCTTGTTCTTGTACCTGACTCCCAAGCTGGGATCATGTCCACCAGGTTCTATGTCCTTGGTCTGACCAGCCCTTGTTGGAAACATTCCTGAGGGTTTAAGGGCCCTCCCTTAAGGGTAGGGCACCCCAGAGCAGCCACCCAGGAATTGTTCTTAGATTCTGCAATACCAAGACACTGTCTCCCACATGTGCATTAGACGACTTCTGATGTGGGGAGAGGCCCAGACCCAGGGAACTAATTCCCCTGAAGCCCTTGACCTGGCCCTTGGAGGGCAGTGTGGAGCAGTGTCCCAGAGAGCAGGAGTGCCGGCTAAAATCCTGGCTTTGCTACTTGGCTATGAAATTCGCTCCCCATTGATTAACCTGCGTCTTTCTCCTTTAAAAGAAGAGGATACGTGTCCTCTGAGACCATGTAATGAGGCCTGGTGTCTATGTAGTAAGAACTCAATAAAATCAGCTAGGGAGAGAAACACTTCACATGATCTCTGGAAATGGATCAGACAGATAGGTCTCAATAAGTGAGGTGAGGGAGAGGAAGGGAGGGGATGAATGGAACCTGTTGGTGGATGAATGGAGAAGACTGCCTGGGAAGGAGAGTGGAGATGACGATGGATGGGATGGAAGCTGACTGAAGGATGAGGGGGGAGAGAGTTAGCCCACAGACTGATTTGTAGTACAGGGGATTGAACCCAGGGTTATTCTACCTCTGAGCTACACCCCCAGCCATTTGTTTGTTTATTTATGGTACTGGGGACTGAACCCAGAGGCATTCTCCCTTCAAGCTATACCCCTAGCCCAATTTTATTTCTTATTTGGAAACAGGGTCTCACCAGGATGATGAGGCTGTCCTCGAACCTTCCATCCTCCTGTCTCAGCCTCCCAAGTACTGGGATTACAGGCGTGCACCACCATGTCCATCTTATTTTTTTTGTTTTGAAATGGTCTCATTAGGTTACTGGGAGTCTCACTACTTTGCTGAGGCTGTTCTTGAGCCTGTGATTTTCCTGTCTCAGCCTCTCAAGTACTGGGACTATAAGCATGTGCCACCATGCCCAGCTGACCCCAGTTGTTTATTGCAGTTGTTTGCATTGACTAATAGAGAACAGGGGGCTGAAATGTTTTAATTTTTTTATTCATTTATTTATTTGGTACTAGGGATTGAACTTAGGGTTGTTCTATCACTAAGTTACATCCCTATTTTACCTTTTTATTTTGAAATGGTCTCACTAAATTGCTGAGGCTGGCTGTGAACCTGTGATCCTCCTGTCACAGTCTCCCAAGTACTGGGATTACAAGTGTGCACCACTGCACCTAGTGAAAATAGCATGTGTCTGTTTGTTTTGTTGTTGTTGTTCTTGTTGCTTTTTTCTTATTAGATAAATTGCTGAGGGTCTTGCTAAGTTGGTGAAGCTGGCCTCAAGCCTTTGGTCCTCTTGTCTCAGCCTCCCTAGTACTAGGATTACAGGTGTAATAATCCACCGCTCAGCTTGGAAGCCCGAAATTCCTAGATGTGTGAGTGTAGAGAGGAGTGGGCCTACATGGGGGGATTGGGTAGAGGGAAGGCCTTGTAGACTCAAGACCTGGGAAGGGGCCTTCCCTAGGCAAAGCATTAGATGGGCTCCAGGCAGCCTACTCGGAGGGCCGGGAGCAAGAGAGGAGGCAGACTCTCTCAGTAGGGCTCTCTTCTCTCTCTTTTTTTTTTTTTTTTTTTTTTTTGCGGTACTGGGGATTGAACTCAGAGGCATTCTACCTCCAAGCTACACCCTCAGCCTGCGCCACCACGCCCGGCTTAGTAGGGCTCTTTTCTAATGGAAACATTCAAATCTGCTTTTCAAATATCTTTCGTTTTGTTTCCACCTCTCACCTTCAACACTTTGAAAGTGCCCAAAGCAGGACATATGCTCCCCAGCATTGTCCAGGGGGCCCCACCCTGCCTTGTCCTTCTGCCTTTGCTCAGTCACCCAAGTTCAGAGCTGGGGGGAGCGGGGAGCATCCGGGTGTCCCTGTGCCCAGCCTTCCTCTTTGGCTCACTGAGAATATGAGAAAGGATATATATTATATACATATATATAGGTTTTTGTTCTTTTTTTTGTTTTTTGGTGGTACTGGGGATTGAACCCAGGGGCATTCTACCTCCCCAACCCTATTTTTTATTTTTTTTTATTTTTTTTTGCGGTACTGGGGATTGAACTCAGGGGCATTCTACCTCCGAGCTACGCCCCCAGCCCTATTCTTTATTTTGAAACAGGGTCTCACTAAGTTGCGGAGTGCCTCATTAGGTAGCTGAGGCTGGCCGCGAACCCGGATCCTCCGGTCTCAGCCTCCCGAATGCTGGGATTACAAGCGTGCGCCACTACTCCCGGCCCAACCCTATTTTTTAGTCTTTATTTTGAAACTAAGTAACTGAGGCTGGCCAAGAACCCAGATCCTCCTGTCTCAGCCTCCCAAGTACTGGAATTACAAGCGTGCGCCACCACACCCAGCGTTGAGAAAGGATATTGAATCTTGGTTTCTGCAAATCTTCTAGGAAGGTTCTTGTCACCAGAGGCCAGGGGCCCATCCCAGCCCTTCCTAAAAGGGAGATGGTCCCGCCTTGAGGCTGAGGCATAAGGGACAGGGCACATCACTGAACACTTTCAGAGTAAATCACACCCACACCTTTATACCTGAAACCCCACAGACATAAAAACTCAGAAGGTCATGTTCAAGCTCACGGATGCCTGCAGATCCCTAGGCAGACAAAACTCACGGTTGCACAAGCAGGCACAGCTCTTGCCGAATGAGGCTGAGGCAGGTGCAACACTGCTGCTCCCTTGGACTCCAGCCACCCTCGCTCCCCAACCACACAGACTGAGAACAGTGATGCCCGGCGGGCACCGGGCTAGAGGCTCTGTGGCTCCCCACCCCCACTGCAGCCTCAGGTTCGAGGGATAGAGGACAGAAGCTCCTGCCTCCCCGGCTGAGCATCAGCTGGGTCAGTAGGCAGTCAGCAGCTCGGCTCAGCAAGTGAGTGTGCCCCACATGTCCTCAGAGCCTGCCCCGGGCCTCCAGTGTCTGAGGAGGGACCATCTGGCTGTTGGGGAAAGGGAGATCCTGTGCACTCCAAACCCTGGCCACCCTCCCAACTCCTCCCTGGGGACCCAGCGGCCTCAGGAAAGTCACTTGTTCTCTTTGTACCCCTCTTTCCATTGGGAACTGGGCCTGAGCTGTCTGCATGGGTGGAAGGCAAGAGAAGGGAACTGGAGGCCCATAGGTAGGGTCCAGGGGCGTCACCAATCTCCCCCAAATCCTTTGTATTATAGAGCCAGAGCCCCTGAGGGGGTAAGTGTTAGGGGGGTCATACCAGCCATCTTGGTCTCCCTTCACCTCCTGAAAAAGTATGTGTATGTGCCAGGGGTGAGGACAGAAGGGCTTTCTCACCGTGTGTGTGTGTGTGTGTGTGTGTGTGTGTGTGTGTGTGTGTTACTGGAGATTGATTCTAGGGGTGTTCTACTTCCAAGCTACACCCTCAGGCCTATTTTATTTATTTATTTATTTATTTATTTATTTATTTATTTATTTATTTTTGTGGTACTGGGGATTGAACTCAGGGACATTCTACCTCCGAGCTACACCCCCAGTCCTATTTTTTATTCTTTATTTTGAAACAGGATCTCACTAAGTTGCGGAGTGCCTCACTAGGTAGCTGAGACTGGCCACAAACCCGGGTCCTCCAATCTCAGCCTCCCAAATGCTGGGATTACAAGTGTATGCCACCACACCCGGCAGGGGCATTCTACTTCTGAGCTACACCCCCAGCTCTAATTTTTATTCTTTATTTTGAAACAGGGTTTCACTAAGTTGAGGAGGGCCTCACTAAGTAGCTGAAGCTGGCCTTAAACCTGTGATCCTCCTGTCTCAGCCTCACAAGTACTGAGATTACAAGCGTGTGCCACCATGCCTGACTCCTGTTTTGTTTTTTATTTTGAAACAGGGTCTCACTAAGTTGCGGAGGACCTCACGAGTTTGCTGAGGCTGGTCTCAGCCTCCTAAGTACTGGGATTATAGGTATGTACCACCAGGCCTGGCTCTCACTACGTTTGACATTTCCTGTATCCGCAGACTACCTGTAAGGAAAGAAAGGAGAGAGGAGGAAAGAACAGAAGGGTAAGAGTGAAGAAGGCTCAGGGCATCAGGCTCCAAACTATGATGGCCTAATAGTGGGATTTGGGGCACTGTGAAAAGGAAGTTTGGGTGGCAAGTGGCTTTTTTTTTTTTTTTTTCTTTTGTGGTACTGGGGAATTGAACTCAGAGGCATTCTACCTTGAGCTACACCTCTAGCCCCAGTTCTTATTCTTTTTTTTTTTTTTTTTTTTTTTTGCGGTTCTGGGGATTGAACTCAGGGGCATTTTACCTCTGAGCTATACCCCCAGCCCTATTTTTTTATTCTTTATTTTGAAACAGGGTCTCACTAAGTTGTGGAGAACCTCATTAAGTAGCTGAGGCTGGCCGCGAACCCAGATCCTCCTGTCTCAGCCTCCCAAGTACTGGAATTACTAGCGTGCGCCACCACACCTGGCTTGGCAAGTGGCTTTTTTTGTGGCCTTCACATCCCACCAGATGGGTGGACCAGTGATGGAACATGAGATTGTCTAAGGGAAGAGAGAGTAGAAATAGGATGCATGCAGGGCCTGAGGGTCATGCTTGCCATCTCAGCCACCATGGAGGGCATGAATGCAAGACAGGCACTGAGCCAGGAGTGAGGGAGAGGGTGAGACAAGGGACAGGGACACAGACTGAGAAACTCAGAGAGCAGATCTATCAGAGAGAGGGAAGGAAGAGCAAGGCCAGCAGAGACAGGGACCCTCAGCCTGTCCTCCTCGCTCATCTCTGCCTGACTGAGCCCCAGAACTGGCTCCTTCTGCCCCAGAGCCTCCACCCCATTGCAGAGACAGTGTAGACAGGTCAGGGCCTCTTGGAGTTCCCAGGCTGTGAGGAAGGAACCAGTGGGGAAGCTCAGTTCCCTCCCACTTCCTGACCCCAGGCACCAAACAGCCCTGCTTTGACAGGGTTCAGTGAGTGTCCCCCGGCCCCCCCTCCCCGCCTGCCATTCCAGCTAGGCTCAGCCCTGGAAAGCACTGAGGGGGAAGGGGGCTGTCTGATCCCATTAGGCAGAAGGCCCCTGGAGGGTGGAGTGCTGACGTCGGCCCTGCTGCTGACGCTGCTGAGCTGCTGAGGCAGCCTGCAGCACCCCCAACCTAGCTTGAGGCTCCTCCAGCTCCAGGAAGGTCAGGAGGGGTTTTCGTTCAGTGGCTGCGAGGCCCTTCCCCAAGGACAGCCTGGAGCTAGCTGCTCAGAGGCCCAGGCACCTTCCCCGGAGATGCTCAGGAGAGAGGCGCAGTGTGACAATCCAAGCAGCAGCTCTGCCCCATCCCGGGCCAGGGTCCCTCCTGTCCCCCTCAATTCTTTGCTTTCTCTTTCTCCCTCATCTTCCACCCCCATTACTGACTGCATAGGTTTTATGTTTCTCATTCTTATTTTACAAGGGAGACCTAGTGGAAACTTTGCCCTTGAAACCAGACCCCCAGACAGCCTTTCCTGCCTGTAAATCCTGGCTAGGGGCCACTCTCAGCCTCCTGGGTCCCAGGCCCTGCAGCAGAAGGGCACCAGGGCTGGCCTGCAACACTTCCTCCTGCCCAGGCCCCCAGATGACCTGCTTGGGCAGCTTCTGGAGTTTCCAAGACACCCTCCCTACCCTGCCCAGAAGCCACAGGTGAACAGGATGACATTTGGGATCTTCATTTTTTTCATTCAGTGTGTGTGTGTGTGATACTAGGGATAGAATCCAAGGGTGCTGAACCTCTTAGCTACATCCCCAGCCCTATTTTATTTTTAATTTTGAATCAGGGTCTTGCTGAGGCTGGCCTCAAACCTGCCATCCTCTTGTCTCAGCCTCCCAAGTACTGGGAGGTGTGTGTCATTACACCTGGCCCACTCTTGGGTTGTTTGTTTGTTTGTTTGTGGTACTGGGAATTGAACCCAGGGACATTCTACCTCCAAGCTACACCCCAGACCTATTTTTGTTTTTTATTTTGAAACAGGGTCTTGATAGGTTGATGAGAGTCTCATTACTTGCTGAGGCTGTCCTCAAACCTGCAATCCTCCTTTCTCAACCTTCCAGGTACTGGGATTTCAGGCTTGTGACACCATGCCTGGTTCCACTCTTGTTTTTTTTTTTTTTTTTTTTGCGGTACTGGGGATTGAACTCAGGGGCATTCTACCTCTGAGCTACACCCTCAGCCCTATTTTTTTATTCTTTATTTTGAAACCGGGTCTCACTAAGTTGCGGAGGGCCTTACTAGGTAGCTGAGGCTGGCTGCGAACCGGGATCCTCCGGTCTCAGCCTCCCAAATGTTGGGATTACAAGCATGCGCCACCACGCCCGGCTCCACTCCATTGAAAGAATGAGTTGCCATTTATTGATATGGCTCATCATGTGCCAAGGACTTCACAAATGGTCACCCTTTGGGCTAGGGTGTAGCTGGTTGCAGAACACTTTACTAGCATGTGTCCAGTGCCACAAAAAAAAAATAAAATAAAAAAGAGTCACTCTTTGAAACATGTACTACTATTTTGGGATGGTGGGGCTCTTCATTTTACAGGGGGGCAAAACAGGCTCAGAGAGAGAAGGGGCCTACCTAAAACCACATAGTTCCCTGCTTCTTTCTGTTATAGCCTCCATCTGGGTGAGGAAGGGGTATGGGCACAGGCCCCAGAGACCACTGTGGGTGAGTGTGGCCTTCCTGTAGTCTCAGGCAATCCTCGGGAGGCTCCACCTTCCCCTGTTCATCTCTATCCACCTGGTGCCACATCTTCCTCAAAGCCCAGAGCCCAGACTTATTTCATCTGACCCCATGCTAGACCCGCTCCTGTGTCAATGCAGACCTTACTCCTGCCCACAGAGGCTCCACAGAAGACACTCCCACTCCTAGAGCTGGATGTCTCCTCCCTCCCATGAACCTGCAGGGGAAGGGGCTGGGGAGGGGGCACTCCTCTTAGGGCAGACTTGGGGGCTGTGAGTTCCAAGACTCAAGATAGCCACATCCTTTGAAATTTTTATTTTTCACTGAGCTAGGAGAGGAGATTCCAGCTATGGAATCCAGAGAGAGAGAGTTCTACAGGAACAGAACAGAAATTGGCTGGGCCGTCGGCCCAGAGAAGGCCCAGAGCTGCCTGGGCTGCTGTGCAGTGCCAGCTCCATCCTTGGCACCCGCCCCTCACACAGCATTGCTTGGCTCCCAGAACCCACGGTGTCAGCTGCCTGAGGCTGTGATTGCAGCTGCTGCCCTGCCCAAGGAGGGGTGTGAGCTCGGCTCCAAGTGACTGGGGATGCCAAGCCAAAAAGAACCTTAGAAATCATCCAGTCTGTTCCCATTTTACGGATGACAAAATGAGGCCCAGAAAGAGCAGTGGCCTTCCAGAACAATAAAGGTGGAGACTGGAACTTGGGCTTCCTGCCCGCTGTGGGTATCTCCCAAAGCCCCCTCTGAGAGCATCTCAATGCTGGTATCTGGAGGGGCTGGGTGCCTAGGGCATGTGTGTGTGTGTGTGTGTGTGTGTGTGTGAGAAATGTGCCAAGGTATTTGTGTCCTTTCATGAGTGCTACTGTGTGTAGGAACTTGAGGTCACACCCAGAGAGGGATGGTCCGATTTTATAAATTTGGGAGGCTTGGGAAGAATGGGAATTTTGTTCTGAGTGGAGAGGAAGACACCAGAAGGCAGGCTTGGGTCATGGATGAGAAGGTTTCTAAGGCTAGTAACATTAGGGCAAGGGAAACAAAGCCCCCAATGGGGTTGGGTTCCTGGAAGCTGAGACATGCTCATAGCCCTCATGTGGACCCAGACCCCTGGCCATCCCAGTGGGCAACCCCAAGGGAAGTGATCACATGATGTAGCATTTCTCAGCTGATTGCTTGAGGTCCCCCAGTGTGGTCTGGGCCTTGTCCTTGAGTGAGCCAAGGTCCAAGCCAGGGAGGCTGGCCAGCTGCCCAAGGACTGAGGCCTTCTCCTCCTCCTCTTCCGTGTCCTCTTCAATCATCTTGGCCAGCTCCCGGGGCAACTCCACGTCTCCACCTGCCATTTGGATCTGGCTCTCATCTGTCTCGTTCTAAAGAAAAGAAGGGATGGGGTAGAGGTTGAGGTCTGTGAGGACCTGGAGTTGAAGGGGCAGGGAAGAATTCTGGACTAGGTTCTGGGACCCCAGATTCTTTGTTTTGTTTTGGGTACTGGGAATTGAACCTAGGGGGATTCTACTTCCAAGCTATATCCCTTTTTATTCTTTATTTTGAAACAGAGTGTCACTAAGTTGCTGAGGTTGGCCTCCAACCTGCAATCCTCCTGGTTCAGCCTCCCAAGTACTAGGATTATAAGCATATGCCACCTACTTGGTTCCCAGGCCCCTAGATTCCTGAACTCTGTTCCAGTGAGCTCAGCCCCTACCCCACTCCCCAGGATCAGTCATTTGATGAATGGATATGGAGACCCTATACTTTAATACTGCCCCACTTCAATCTGAGATACTGAAAGACTAGCATAGTGAGTAAGAGATGAACATGCTTAGAAGTAACACTGCTCCAATCAGCCAAGTTACATATTGACTATTGTTAACTATGCTGAAGGTCATGACCCATGATAGCAACCTGTTAGATAGCTGATGTCAAGTTGGGTGCTTTTAATTCTCACAATAAAAAGTACCTAGGAAGCTAGATGTGGTGGTACACACTTGTAATCCCAGTACTTAGAAGGCTGAGACCGAGGATCCATGTTCACAGCCAGCCTCAGCTACTTAGTGAGGCCCTCCGCAACTTAGTGAGACCCTGTTTCAAAATAAAGAATCAAAAATAGGGCTGGGGTGTAGCTCAGAGGTAGAATGCCCCTGAGTTCCACCCCCAGTAAACCCCCCCACACACACAAAGTACCTAGGAGGTAGGTACTTTACAAATAAAGAAATGAAGGCTCAGATAATTTAAGTAAGTTGCCCAAGATTGTACGACTAGGAAATGGGGTAGCTAGGTTCAAGTCTATGTCACTGATTCCAACATCTGTGCTGTCTTTGCATGGTATCTACCGGTGGTGATCATTGCACCTCCTTTGCCTCTGGGAGGCACAGGGGCTTCCCACTGTGTCCTATTCAGCCACATCCAAGTTTCACCTCTCCTACTGGACTCAGAGTTCCCTGATGGCAGGGGTTGCAAATATTTAGTGCAAGCATTTGAAGAGTGACTCCATTCCTAGCTGAATTTGCAGCAAGGCAGGCTTTCTGGACTGGTTTTCCCTTTGAGAGGCTTCCAAAAGACTGGTGCCCTGTGGGAAGTCAGCAGCAGCAACCAGGGGCTCAGTAAACATTTGTTGAATGAGCGAATGTGATGTTCACATATTTGATCTTTCAATTCAAGTGGAAGATCAAGGTCACAAGTGTGATAGCATTTTACCTCTATTTCCCCCTGAGAGCCTAGCAGTTCTGTGCGTGCATGCCAGGGTAATATTGTGGGGGTGGCTTGTACCTCAGTTCCCTTCTTAGGTAACAGAAGTAGCACACTTCCATGCCATCTGGTGCTGCAGTGCTAGGGGAGCATAGGGGAAGGGAACCTCCTGAGACAGATGCTTTGGCTGCTTGGCTAGCCAAGGGGGCGCTTTGCTCTCCACAGACAGACCCCATACCCTGGAAAATAATCTTGGTTGAGGCTGGAGCTGCATCGCTCACTGGATGTGACCTTAGCCAAGTCCCTTAATCTCTCTAAGCCTCAGTTTCCTTGTTTGTAGATGTTGGTGATAGCTACTTGGTAGCATTCCTAGGGGGTTAGGTAAGAACACAAAGGTCAAGCTGGGTGTGGTGGTGCATGCTTGTAATCCCAGCATTTGGGAGGCTGAGACTGGAGGATCCAGGTTTGTGGCCAGCCTCAGCTGCTTAGTGAGGCACTCTGCAACTTAGTGAGACCCTGTTTCAAAATAAAGAATAAAAAATAGGGCTGAGGGTGTAGCTCGGAGGTAGAATGCCCCTGGGTTCCAACCTCAGTACCACACACACACACAAAAAGGAAACAAAGGTCAAGTACCTGGCACATAGATGGCACTGTCTTCTCTCCTCCAGCCTGCCCTCCACCTGTGTTCAGAAATCCCAAGAGCACTCCCCCATCCCTGAGCTAAAACCTGCTTTCTGCCCCCTCTGTGCTTTCATGGGCCAGGCCTGATGAGGGTGAGGGTGGGGTGGCGAGGTGAGGATGGAGGTGAGAAGGGACCTGGGACGACTCCAGAAACACAGACCTGTCAGTCTCCGGAGGACTGAGCTTTCCCTCAACACAAAGAACTCGTTCTTGGCAGCACTGGTTAACCATGAGTGAGTGAGTGAGTGAGTGAGTGAGTGAGTGAGTGAATGTGAGAAGGAAAGATCTAACCAAGAACCCCGTGAGTCTTAGGGTTGAGAGCTCCGATGCACAGAGGGAGAGAAGGAATCCAGAGTCCAGAGCTCAAGGTCCCGGCAGTGGAGCTTCATAATCTGGCCCCCGCATACCTTGGGCAGACGGTACTTGTCTCGGAAGTGACTTCGCAGCGTGGCCCGCTCTGCCTTCCTCTGTGTGAATTGGGCGTCCCGTTCCATCCTGCCAGGGCACGGGGGTGGAGTCACCGCAGGGACTGAGAGAGGGGCGGGGTCTGCAAGGGCGGGGACGAAGGGGTCCCGCCCGCTGACCTGTGCATAGCTTGGGCGCCCGCACTTGGCTGGCCTAGATTAGTTTCTTTGCGGCCTGTCCCCATCACCATGCCTGGTGTCACAGCACCTGCCTCTAGCCAGAGCTATCAGGGTGCGGGTGTCAGTCTGTTAGACTCTCTCTGCAGGCCCTAATAAATGTCCTTTGCCCTTTGTGGTCTTTGACTCAGGTCTGTCTTTCCCTCCCTGACAAGGTGTGCCCTATGTGAGTGTGGGGGGAGAGTATTTGAGACAGACTTGGGCTCCTTCCGAGGCTCCATTACCATGCTAGGAATACCTTTAGGTGAGCCACTCCGTCTGTAAAATGGGGATGAGATTTTGCAACTCACAGAATTATCAGAATTAAGTGAAGTAGCTGGGTGTGGTGGCATATACTTGTAATGCCAGCACTTGGGGGGCTGAGACAGGATTATCACAGGTGTGAAGCCAGCTTCAGTAATTTAGTGAGGCTCTCAGCAACATAATGAGACCCTGTTTCCAAATAAAAAATAAAATAGGGCTGGGCATAGCCTGGAGGTAGAACTCCCTGGGTTCCATCCCAGTACGAGACACACACACAAATACAAAATAAAAATAGATAACATTTAATGAAGGTTTGCCATTTGCCAGGCCCTGGGCTAAAAACAGTTTACACGTGTCAAGTCATTTAATATTCATAAACACATAAAGCATATATTATGAATACCATCCCTAGTTTCCAGAAGAGGGACACAGAAAGGCTAAGTAACTTGCCTAAAGTTACCCAGCTAATATGAAACAAAGCCAGGATTTGAACCCAAGCAGCCTCACTCCAAAGTTCAAGTCCTAACTCCACTCGGACTGGGCTCTGTCCCTAAAACCACTAGCACACAAGTAAGTTCAATACATAAGAGTACCCATATCTCAGATTCTGTCTCAAGACTCTGAGCCCCCCTCCACACACTGCTGCACTGCTATTCTCAGAGCTTCAGGCTCCGAGGAGCCCCAGTTGGAAGACACAGGCGGCTAGGACTAGATCGGATTAAGGGATTACTTGCTTCATCAGAAATGCACGTGCACCCAGATCCCCATCCCAGGCACCGCTGCCCCTCCCCCCCACTCCCTCTGGGCCCGAGTATGAAGCTGGAGCAGGGACCTGGGTTTGAGATTGGGTGACAGTGGGAACAGCCTAGAAGGCACCTCCCAGCCTCAACACATTTAGGAAGGTAGGGGAGGGGAGCTTGGGCCAAGGTTGGCCCAGGGATGGGCCCAAAGGCTGGGGGTGTGGGGGTCCTTGGAGCCAGGAAGGGATTCCACTCACTTCTCTTCCACTAGTTGCTTCTGATACTCCTCGTACTCCTCTCGGCTCATGCCCTGTGCTTCCGCTGCCGACTTGTCCCCGTCCCCCTTGTCCTCGCCGCCCCCCAGGCTCCCGGTGAGGTTCTTCAGCTGGCCACCCACCATGGTCTTCACCATGAACGCCATGGTCTTCGCTGGCTGGGGCAACAGGCGCCTGCTAGCACGCACCCGGCACTGGCACGTCCGCGCTTACTTCAGCACTAGGTCCCGCGGACAGCTCCCGCCGCGAGCCCGCGCCCAGCGCTCGGCGCCGCCCCCCCCCCGCCCCCGCCCGGGCCCGCCTCTACCTTCCCAAACCCCTCCTCACGGGGGGCGGGGGGCATGCACGGGGCTGGGAAGGCTGGACCACGTGCCCGCTCCTCACTCCCGCCTCTCCCACGTGCCTTCCTCAACGCCAAGCTCTGCTGGCCACTGCTGACAGCGGATTAGGGCCCGCGGTAGTGGGGTCGCTCCTCCCGGGAAAGGGGCGACGCTGATACGCACCCCGAACCCTGCTTATTACCCTCCTCCAACTTCCACCACTCCCGGGTCACTGATAGTCATGAATCCAGCTGAGAGATCTGGGTAGCAGCAAGGAGCAAAATCCACCCCAATCTTCCCCCCAGCCCCCCCAGACCGCAACTTGCTGGGAAGGGAGGGAGACCCCAGAGCGTGAGCAGGAATCCCAATTATGGTCGCATGAGTTCCCCTCTCAGAGTTCATCTGTCACGTGCCTGCCCTGCTGTCCCTGGAGCTGCAGGGAGTGGGGAGGGAGGGAATTGTTTGGTGATGCTGGCAGGGCTGAGCCAGGAGGGACACTGACACTCCTTGTTCTGGGTGAATATGGGGACAGATTATATGCAGTTGTTACTCTCTCTCTCTCCTTCCCTAGCTTCCCTAGTTCAGAGGAAAGGGCTGTGGAGTGTCTGGTCTTTGGATGGTTAAGCAAACCCTCGGCCTCCTTGCTTGCTTGGAGTCCACTCCAGGTTATCTACCCAAAGGAGATGGAAGCCATTAGAGCGACCTGGTGATGCTGGAAGATAAATGAGCACATCAAAATATGGGGAGAGGGAAATCACTTTAATAATGTGGGGCTCACCAAAAGCTAAGGTGTGGGCAGTAGCTTGGTACCCGTGGAAGATACTGGCCAAGACTGCTAGCGCCCGGCTGCCACCTGCCTCCCAGTGAGAAGTGGCCTTGAGGTGGGTCAGGCATGCATGCTGGGGGACAGGGGCTGCCTTCTTAGAGTTCCCAGCACCCTAGGGATGTGTGGTGCACCACCCAGAGGAGGGCTTTCCATGGACAAACACTCCTGAAGGCTCTTCTCCAGCTGCCTCCTGCTGCCAGAGAGAGAGAAGAAGGTTACTTGAGTCTCTCCTGCCTGGGCTTTTGAAACCAAGACTCACACTTGCCTTTCTAGACTCGCCGCACCACAGCCTCCCTTGCTCTGGGATCTTCTCTTGCTTCCTTGGCATGCCACTTGAAGTCCATATTTCCCCTTGGCGTGTAAGGACTGTCTGGGTAGCTAATTGCCACCACTGCACTCCTATGCACTTGCATAAGCTGGCAATCATTTCTACTTTCTGCCTTTTAAAGCTCAACACAAGCCAGGCATGGTGGTGCATGCCTCTAATCCCAGTACTTGGGAGGGTGAAACAGGAGGATTGTAGGTTCAAGGCCAGCCTCAGCAAATTAGTGAGACCCCCAACAACTTAGTGAGAGCCTGTTTCCAAAAAGGGGGGGGGGGTAAGGGTGTAGCTTAAAGGTAGAATGCCCTTGGGTCCAATCTCCAGAATAAATAAATAAATAAATAAATAAATAAATCTATCTCAGCACACTTCGCCTCGCCAGGACCACTGCAGCCCACACTGATTCTTCTTGTCTTAAGATTCCCGCAACAGTTCCCTTTCTAAGGCCCTTTGCACATCCACATCTCTAAACAGTGTGTATCTATTCAGCAAACACCCACCAAGCAGAAATGGTGACATCCTCCACTTTTCCACTTTTTCAATTATTTTTCCCAATTTAGGGTCGGGGGGTATTGAGGATTGAACCCAGGGACTATTCTACCTCTGAGCTACACCTCTAGCCCTTTTTGTTTTTTTTATTTTGAAACAAGGCCTTACTACGCCGGGTGTGGTGGCGCACGCTTGTAATCCCAGCATTCGGGAGGCTGAGACCGGAGGATCCGGGTTCGAGGCCAGCCTCAGCTACCTAGTGAGGCACTCCGCAACTTAGTGAGGATCCAGGTTCGAGGCCAGCCTCAGCTACCTAGTGAGGCACTCCGCAATTTAGTGAGACTCGGTTTCAAAATAAAGAATAAAAAATAGGTCTGGAGGAGCCGGGCGTGGTGGCGCACGCTTGTAATCCCAGCATTCGGGAGGCTGAGACCGGAGGATCCGGGTTCGCGGCCAGCCTCAGCTACCTAGTGAGGCTCTCTGCAACTTAGTGAGAC
>PVLC010013603.1:0-41269 GCA_004027655.1 Graphiurus murinus | reverse complement strand
CAAGTTTGTAAGAACAGACCTGGTTTGGCCTCTGCAGGTCTTTTGGGCAGATTTCTGCTGCTGTGGGCGGCCGACAAGATGGCGGCTGCTACTGCTGTGCACGCGCCGACTCCCCGGTTCTCCCTGGTCTGCTCCTCAGACTCCAGCCAGCTGCCCGTTTCCCCACTCACCCTTGGGCCGATTTGCTTCTCCCCCCTTCTGTCCAGAAGCTGTTCCTGCGGCAGTCCTGACCCAAGCCCTGGGGTGCAGTTATCTCTGCTCCGGCTCCGTGAGGAAAGGTGAGCTGGGATGGTCCTGCGCGGGCTTAAGCTGGTCGTGCCACGCGTTCTGGTCTCTGTTGAAAGTGCCTCGAAATGCCGCCTGGCTAGGATGAGGAGTTCAGGAGTCGCTCACTTCAGCTCTGGCCGGTGGGGTGAAGAGAGTTGTTGTGTATTTCTTTCTTAGTAGACTCCACGCCGGGGGCCGGCTCGATAGCGGCTTTTGCCTGGCGGCGTGGCGCCGGGGCCGCGGAGACGGGCTTCTTTGCTCTCCCTGGTCGGCCTTCCGGGTTCTGCTCAGTTGTATTCCAGTTTTCGCAGCGTTTTTCACCTTTTTGTTGCTTTTTTTCTTCTTTCAAAAAGCTGGATCCACGACTGATTTGAATCGAGCTCACAGCGGCTCTTGAGACGTGTCTCACTCTGTCGCCATCTTCCCGGAACCTTCTTACCTTCTTTTGTAAAAATAAGAAGAGCAAGAAAGGCCCCTAGAGGAATGTTTCCATTAAGACTATTGTCTATGGAGAAGTTGCTGAGGGATAAATCAGGTGTCCTAGTCAGTTCCTCATTGCTATGACTGAATTACTTGGCACAAATAAATTGAAGGAGTGAAGGTTTGTATTGGATTACAGTTTCCAAGGTTTCAGTCCATGGTTGGCCAACTTCATTGCTCTGGCCTGAAGTAAGGTGGAACATCATGACTGAAAAGCATGGTGATGGGAAGCAGCTCAGCTCATGGAAGCCAAAAAGCAGAGAGAGAGAGAGAGAGAAAGGGGCCCAGCACCGTAAATGCCCTTACAGGGTAGTCTCCCAGTAAACTATTTCCTCTAAATAGGATCTACCTCCTAAAATTTCCACCATCTCCTATTGACATCAGCTATTACTACATTAGTAGATTAATCCATAACCCTCATGATCTGATAGTTTCCAAAAAACTCCAAATATTGTTCTAAATATTGATGAATGGAGCCGGGCGTGGTGGCACACGCTTGTAATCCCAGCATTCCGGAGGCTGAGACCGGAGGATCCGGGTTCGCAGCCAGCCTCAGCTACCTAGTGAGGCACTCCGCAACTTAGTGAGACTCGGTTTCAAAATAAAGAATAAAAAATAGGGCTGGGGGTATAGCTCGGAGGTAGAATGCCCCTGAGTTCAATCCCCAGTACCGCAAAAAAAAAAAATATTGATGAACGGGGACCAAATCTTCAAAACATGAGCTTTTGGGGGACATTACATTTGTAAACCATAACACTATATATCATAGGAAAAATAGAAAAGAATACAGAAAAACATGGAAAATGTCAAAATGTTTGCTATAATTAGAATTTCTATTTTGCAGATAGAGTTAAAAATATAGACACTGAAGCAAATTGCCTAATGTGAGCAAGCTAATAAAAGCAGGAGCATACATTTGTTTCAATTAAACACATACATATATGTGTTTAATTTTAAAGCTTATGTTCTTACATCTGTCACTTTTTATATGATTGATTAATTTAGTTGAAAAATATTTTATATTATAATTATAAATTTATTTTAGAAAATTATGTGCAATAAAAATCATAAATTAGCCAGACATGGTGGTCCACTCCTGTAATCCTAGTACTGGGGAGGCTGAGACAGGAGTATCACAGGTTCAAAGACAGCTTCAGCAAGTAATGAGACTTTCATCAACCTAGCAAGACCCTGTTTTAAAAAATAATAAAATAGGTCTGGAATATAGCTAAGAGATAGAGTGCCACTGAGTTCAATCCCTAGTATCACACATACACACAAAAAGTCCCGTTTGAATTTTAAAATATATATTAAATTTAAATTTATTAATGACAATTTTTATATCCTTAGCATCAGGATGCTGTAGAAAAGGTCTTTTGAAGGCTTTACCATTTTTTTATTTAATGAGTAGAATTAAAGATGTATTTAGAGCCAAATGAATCAGATTTGGAATTCTGGTATTACTACTGTATAAAATTAAGAAAATATATTATTACTTCATCTATAAAATATTTAGTATTCAATATATATAACATAAATGATGAAAAATAATAACCTCTATACCTAATATAAAACATCTAATATTTCTATGATACTCTATGAATAGCAATTGTGTATTCCTTTTCTTTTGCAATTTTGTTAAAAAGAAATAAACAATTTTAAATTTCTGTTTATAAGTCTAAAGAAAAGCAGAAATATTCATTTTATTTTTATAGATGTCAGTTATATAAAATTTATATCTTGTTTTATTTCATACTATATGTGTTTAACATTAGTAAAGTAATGTGTATCTTACATAATTAGAACTAGAATTGGAATTCAAAATTTAAGGAAGTTTGTGCCAATAAAAAATGATTTAAGCATTAAATTTGCAACAAAGTTGTCTTTTCCTGTAAGGTAATTCTTAAAATAACTTTCAAAGGACAGTTATGGATCTTTTAGACTCAGGATAATGAAAAGGATTCCTATATGAAGATTAAAAAGGATGGCAAAAATATCCATTATTTGAGGCAAAAATTACGTATCCAACTGATACTTGATTCAATTGTCATCTATCATCTCAGGCTCTTTATGGTTTCTTTAGTATAAATGCATATGTACTAAAGTTTCACATTCTGTAATCATTACCCTTTACTTATCCTGAAGCAATGAAAATCAAGTGGTCAAATTTTAAAGCTTCAATTTAGTCATCGAAGATAATAATATTATAAAAACTATTAAGTCTGGCATCATGACACAAGAAAACCAACAATCATCAGCCCCAAGGGAGACAATATTACAAACCTACAGTAACTTAGAGTTTTATGGAAGTTTGCAGCACTTAGTTCTAAACACTGAGACACCGTCAAGGTATAATGTCTCTTTCTGCTCCCTGAAAAGTCTCAATCTTGGACCTCATCTATTTGATATAATCGTTTGGGGTTTTGAGATTTAGAGTGCACCATGGAACTCTTGTTTTTCATGGCCTGGAAAATTGGCTAAATAGACATCTTGTTCAGGTGCCAGTAATGAAGAGAGATTGGATTTTTTCATGAGGTAGACTGGTTTCTGAAAAAAGGAATGGCGTTATTCCCAGAGATGGAGGTAGTTGATACTGTTCTTATCAGTGAAGGATCTGACGTGAATTCCAAGGACAGGACTACTTCTTTTTGGTGATTTCCATCATTATGAATTTAGAAGTTGTGTCCCTGTTTGATAGCATATAACTTATTTTATATTTAATAGATTTATTGTGTTTTTAATTGGAATGTTGTTAGAGATATTTTTCATTTTTTGTATAATTTTAATATTATATTTCTTATCTAAAAACTAAGGATATATGAATATACATATACAGTGAAGTCACATGTAATTTCATATTTCAGGAGAAAAGTTGTAATCTGTAATATTTTTTATTTTTTTACTATGAATACTTGCTCAGTTTTAGAAAAATCATTCTCGACTGTCATTTGTGTACAATATTGTTGATAATTTTTACAGAGATAAGTAGAATAATTTTTAATGACTAATTTATATTCCATAGTAAAGGTGTGCCACGTTTTATGTAGCCAAGTACTTGGTGTATATTTTTCATGTTTGCAAATAACAATTGTTTTAACATCCATATATATGAATCTTTGCAAAATTTTGAAGAGTTCTCTTAAAGTATATTTGTAGATATGGGATTATATATCCTAATTTAGATCATACTAACAAATGGTCAAATGAAATCTTGATGCTAATGTTTTAATTTTATTCATAATCAATTTAGAGGTGAAAATGTTTATAAACTGTGATTAGTCTTATTTAAATCACTTTGATGAGTAGAAAACATGAACATATTTTATTAAATATTTGCATTTGTACTCATTAACTTGTCATTTGTTACTTTTGTTTTTGCTATTGAGGGATCCATCTTTCACTTATTGATTTGTAAGTTTCTAATTTGCTAGTAATTGCATATTCAATTTTAGTTTACAAGCAATTTCTTTGAGCTACTATTTGTCTACTATCTTTAACCTCATCATCAATTTTGCTGGACTGAAAATCTCTACCAGCACATACCCATGCTGTTACTATTATCACCAAAAACAAGTGTGATGCTCTTTTTTTGTTTTTGCCAAGCATGATATATGATACATGATTTATTATTTATTTTCTTATTAGTGCTTTGCAATTAGACATTAGTGGGGTGAATATAAACATACATAAACAAAGTTCTTTTATTTACCTCCACACTCCACCCCATTCCTTCATTTGTTAGTGAAATTGGTAGTAATGTTTTCACATCTTGCCATAATATTACTTGAACTATTTCTTTCTTCATTTCCCTACCTTCCCTCTGTAACTCCTTCCCCTGCTTCCCTTCCACTGCTCTACAGGTCTCTCTTTATGTTATTAAAATCCTTATCTTTCATATTTTTTTCTAGCCTCCACATATGAGAGAAAACATACATCATTTGACCATCAGAGACTGGCTGATCTCATTTAGCATAATACTCTCTAGTTCCATCAATTTTCCTGTAAATAACATTATTTTCTTCTTCGTTATGGCTGAGTAGAATTCCTTTGAGTATATATCACATTTTACTTATATGTTCATCTATTGATGGACACTTGAGTTAGTTCCATAATTTAGCTATTGTGAATTATGCTGCTATAGACATAGATATACATATATCCCTAAGCATTTTGGCTTTATTATTTTGGAAAGATACTGAAGAGTGGTATAGTTGGGTCATATGGTAGTCCCATTCCTAGTTTTTTGAGGAGCCTCCAAACTGGTCTCCATAAAATTGAGATAAATAATATAAATGAATGAATTTATTAAATAAGTAATGAGTAGTTTGATTTATTAAGTGTAATATTACATAAAATAATTGGAGCTAGCTCCCATCCTTTGTCTTGGAGAATCATTGAATCAGTTATTGAATATCTGATCATTTCAAAAAGAATTATTATTTATTCAACAATCATTTATAGATGGCTTAATATATGACATTTTTATAAGTTCTAGGATATAAAAAATCTGAGGTTTATTTTAGAAACGTCACTTTTCAAAAACAAAACATATTTGACTTGATTTTTTTGTTTAAATAAACTTAGTTTATACGTATATAGATATATGTACTTTTGTTGGTGCATTATAATTGTACATCACAGTGAGGATAGAAGCGATACAAACATACTTGCACATAGAGCCTGGTATGTTTCCCATCAGATCACATCCACTTCCCATTTGCTTTCCTGTACATTTTCATGAGATTGGTAGGGATACATTTATAAGTGGACATAGCATTATTTAAACTACTTCCTTCATCAAGCCTCCCTTTTTACATGTGACATTTTAATAAAACCCTTAAAACAAAAACACTTTATTTCTCATAGGTATAATAATAATTGAATGTAAATATAAAGCCAATTTAATTTTCATATACTAGAGCAAACTTAGAATGAAATAAAAAACATTATAACTTACAATGGGATAAAATGACCAAATATTTATGAAAAAATCTCACAAAGGAGTCCAAGATCTCCACATTAAAAATAAAAAATATTAGTGAGAATGTGTTTATATGTATATACATAAAAATATATGTATGCATACATATGACAAACACATCAAGTATAATATGTGTAACTATTTTTTGGATAGTAAAACATATGGTGGAACCTGATGTCCTATCAATAGAAATCAAATATGTGTTGATCCTTCTTTTTCAATCCACCATTCTTCTATTTTGAGTTTTGACTTGGTGTTTTGAGTGAGAGGAATCATGGCAACAAGAAATGATTAAGCATGTGGTAGAACACTATCATGCTATTAGTGGGTAAGCAAGATACAAATAGATGTGGATACTATACCATCAATGAGAAGCAGAAGGAATATCAACAACTGTCTATGGATTTATTTATGTATCTATGGATTTATTCATATGTGAGAAAAATAAATTCTCTTTGTTCAACTTACTATTATTCTGGTGTTTCTTACTTGAAGAGAAACGTATTCTCAACTGACATGCTTAGTTTATTACATACATAGGTAATGTTGAATGTGTTATTACTGAGATTAAAACTGCAGTGACCAAATATAACACTCATAAGTTGATCCATGAAAATAACAGAATACTGAGGCAATCTGACAAAATAATAATTAAAAATGTATAAATCAAGTTGAATGGTAATAAATGCTGAATTATGAAATAATAAAACTGAACTTGGAAACATAAATGTCTAAATTTTTAAAGATTTATTAACAATATATAGCCTATTCTCTAAGACTGAATTTGAGTTCTGTTCTAAAATCTGTCATAATAATCAAATTCTTAATATTTAAAGTCTTTTAAAAAATTCTAATAACAATTTAAGCATCAGTGCATCACTTACAGCTCTCTTTTCCTATATATGTCATGCCTCTTCTACCAGATTATCTATGGCAAAGGGCATGAGCAAGTGCCACCTAAAATTTTTTTTTGCATGTATTGAATGTATTGAATTGATTGTTAGTAATAGATCATCAGTAAAATAGCATTGCAATTGATTTCCAACCTATAACACATGTTTTTTTTTGTTTTTTTTTTTTTTTTAATATGAGTATATCACAATGTCCAACATTATAGGAATAGGTCTGGAAATACAAATAGAGCTTATTTTATAATTGGGTGATATTGTAAAAAGCATACTTTCTCATGTCCTTAACCATCTGCTTTTTAAACAGAAACATTCTGTTCAGCTGGTGCTGTTATAGTTCTTTTTCTATTAAGTTAGCAAATCAAAATCTCGCTACAATGAATCAACACAAAATGCACAATGGATCTAGATGTGGACTTGTTAATAGAGGAGTGAAACAAAATCTGTTCTATTGCTAGTTACTTGTGAAGTCTGACCAGGTACATGTATTTGTTTCAGCATAAGAAACATTAGACTTGAATTTAGAAAAAAAAAAAAAAGTTTGTGATACCATTATTTCTATTTTACAAAAGTATAAAGTTTCGAGAAACTGAGGTTTCAAATCATATTATTTGTGCTATATCTGGAATATAAATCCATTAAACCATATCTCTTGGATAAGTTTCACTTCTCTACTTTTCTATATATGCTACTGTTTATTTAACCCTACAATACTGTTTCTCATTTCCTATATACTATTCCCTTTCCCATTTTTCTTCATTGGCAAAAATTTTATCTTCATTCTGGAATGTCCTAATGTGTTAAAATCATAATAATCAGTCACATATCAATTCATTTGTAGAAAGTCTTATGTAGATCATCAACAAAAATGATTCTACTCCCTGGGTTTTAATGTCATTTCCTTTTCATCATTAGGTTAGTATATATTGATATATATTTTTCTTCATTGGTATTGCTGTTTATGTGTGTGTGTGTGTGTGTATACATATATATTGAACTAGATTATAAATGCACTAAACATTCAGAGGTTGTCCCCTTCTTCTATTTATGCCTAATATCATACTATCAAGCATTGTGTATCTCAGTAGCTAAACAGGCCCTTTTAATGTATTTATCAAATGCTACCTAATAACATATGGCAAAATTCAGAGCTCAAAATAAATATTTAGCTTTCAGTTATGTGGGTCAGAAACCTAGGAGAGGCTTAGCCAAATAGTTCTGGCTCGAAGTGTCTCATGAAATCAGCTGTAGCTAAAATCTTATCTAAGGATTGGACTAGGGAAGGATCTACTTCCAAACACTCCCATGGTTTTGATGGGCCTCAGTTTCTGTGCTTTAGCCAAAGACTTCAGTTTTTTCCACAATGGCTTCTTCTAGAGCTGCTTGGCTCAGAATCTTGCTTCTTTCAGAGTGTTTGATGGGATTGAAAAGATGTTAAATCTCCCAGGGATATATTCTTCCTTCTGCCACATGCTTTTAGTCTATTGGTGATACTGACCAACCCCTCTGCAATGTGGTAAGTTGGGAAAACACAAACATTTGAATAACAGGAGGTATGGATCATTGGGGACCATCCTCAAGGCTGCTTACTTATTTGGAAATTATAATAGGCTCAATCATAATTTGTTTTTATCTTAGGATATTTTCTAAAAAAGTTACCTAACTTTTACAATGCTTCTTTAACTTAAATGTATTTTTCTCAAAATAAACCAATGGGATATGAGGGCGATCTGGCTGCGACATCTGTCACCCCATTGATCGCCAGGACTCATTAGATGATATGGCCGGCTAGGCGTGTGTCCCTTTCCTCCCTCACTGCTCCATCTGCATCCCTCCCAAGGTGCGCGCTCAGTTGAAGAGGACAACCTTCCCCGAATACAGGAGGACCGGTCTTCAGTAAAGGGTATACAAATAGCTGCTCTCTTCTGCTAGAACCTCCAAACAAACTCTCAAAATAAACCAATGGCTGAATATGTAAATTTTAATTACAAATAAATGTATTTAGAAAAAATGTAAAATGATTAGTTTTCTCTTCACATTTTTCTCGTTCCTGTGTTCAGGTTTAATAAATGCTTGACTCGTGTATGTATGTTTGTGTTTGAGTGCAGTTTCACTGCAATTTAAGAGCTCTAAAAACAGTGGTTGGCATTATGAAAGATTATTATTTTAATTATACAAATTTTTATAATATAAATTTTCAGACAATAATAAATATTAAGGACCATATTAAAGGGAAACAGATATAGATATCTTATATACAAAGTAAAAAAATTCAATCAAATTATTTATTCCTAATTGATATTAATAATGCTACTTTATTCTTTTATACAAGGGATTGTTTTCTCATTTAAATTATTTTTAACAACTTGATAATATTCTTTATACATTAATTATGTACCTCTGTATTTAATTCAGGAAAAATAACTTTGGGGTCTTGCTCTGTGCATTAAATTACATTTGTAAATGCTTCACTGAACAATATTTTTCAAATATAATTCATATATAGTAATCATGTTTAAAATATAATTTTTCATAGTTATGACCCATCTGCTCAATACTGATAAGAAGTTCAATAAAGCAAGCTGTAAAAATCAATGCTGTTAAATGTTTATTAATTATCTAACCCATTGCTTAGCTTACTGAGCACATTTAATACCCCAATACATATTTCAAGGTATATATGGAAATTTTGCACTTAGGTTTAAAGATACATTTTAAGCATCCTTTCAGCTATGTTCTCTTAATCCAAATTTATAAGCATTGTGCTTATTCCATTTAATCTGATCTTTCATTGAGGATATAATTCCTCTGAAGGTAAGGCAGACAATTTCTATCTGGGGAAAAAAAATCTTAAAAGTACATTGTACATTAAAAACCACTGAAGCATGATGGGCTAAGCTGTACATGGACTAGATTTCAACATTTGCCAAAATTATCAGTAAATTTAAGACTCATTCTAATTTTCTCAGTCATTATTTTAAACTCCACTAGCACTAGGAACTGATCTAATCGGCCAGTGAGGCATAAAGTATTCAGGTCAAGTAGATTGGAGCAAAAATGTTTTCTGATTCCTTTCATTTTCATTTTATGAATGCCCCTTGCCACCAAGACTAACAATGCTTGAGTTCTAAAATTATTTCTCCTTACCAACTATACTAATGTGATTTAAAATGGTAAGTAGTGAAACTATGGAAGAACTAAAATTGAAAACACTAAGGTAAGTTTGTTTCCTTTAGCAGCCCTCTTTTTACATTGTTTTCATTCTTATTTTATTTTCAATCCTGCCCCTGCATCTATCATAATCCTTTATCATCTAGCATACTAAGTATAATAAATAATGATCTTATATAATGCCTTAAAAACAATAACATAAAAATACATATTTTAAAATTCATTAGCTTTGCCTGGTCAGTTGGTACATGAGTGTAACCCCAGTATTTGGGAGGCTGAGATAGGAGGATTGCAAGTTTGAGGGCAGTCTCAGCATCTTAGCAAGACCCTTTTTCAAGATTATATATATATATATATATATATATATATATATTTATGCCTCACTGGCCGATTAGATCAGTTCCTAGTGCTAGTGGAGTTTAAAATAATGACTGATTTTATATATATATTAAAATATATATAAAATATATATATATAATTTAATATATATTAAATTTTATATATAATATATATTAAATTTTATATATAATATATATTAAATTTTATATATATAATATATATATAATTTAATTTTTATTAATATGCATATATTAAAAGGGTTTGGGTGTAACTTGATTATATAATGCCCCTGGGTTCAATGCCCAATACCACAAGAAAACAAAATAAATAAAACACAACAACTACAATAAAAACCATTGACTTCAATGAACTATATGGTCACAATTCTAGCATCAAACTTACTAAGTGAAACTGAAAAATATTTTGGTTAGTTTGTTAAAATAGTTGTTTCTTTTCTTTATTTTTTGTTAACATACTACCTTGCCACAGCACCTTAATAGCTGGATCTTGAACAAGGCTCGGTCCGCTGGAGTCCTGCAAGGCAGACTATTCCAAAAGAAGGAATGTGTAGCATATCCCACTTTGCATTATTATATTCTGGAAATTTTGGGTGCTTTGGGTTTTACTTTCATATTAATTATAAAGGAAAACTTCTTAGAAACATGTGGCCTGACAGATACTGATCTCTTAGCTGAAAACAAGCAGTGCCTCGAGAAAACCCAATGCATTAACCTTTTACAAGCATTAGTCTAGAAACAGGCTTTGCTAGTTTATCTAAATAGCTACTACCTGGTCCCACCTGGAACCCCATAACTACCTGAGATAAGATAGAACACTGCTTAAAGGGACTAAACAAAATTATAAAGATTTTAACTAATGGAAAAGAATTTTTATATACGTGTTGTAACCTTAACTGGTTAAGGAAAACCTTTGGAAAAACAAGTCTGTAAAAATTCCTGTTCTATATGCTTCATTGTAAAAGAAAAAAAAATAGTATAAAACAACGACTGACAAAAAATAAAACAGATGCGCTTCTTCACTGCATTTGGTGTGAACGTATTCTTGCGACCTCATCTCATTCCACACCTGTCGAGGGACCCCCGACCCTACTGCCTCCGAGGGCTGGACCCCGGCACTACCTAGCAATAACTTTGTGATTTGTGACCTAAAAAAAAAGATGAAATCTTACTCACATGATACCATTCCAAGTTATAAAGGCTAAAGTTCTGTAATTACAAGTTTATGCTTTAGATCTTGAAGCTTCTGAAAACTTTAATAGTCCTACCGAGTTAATTTGATGGTCTCTTTAATTTGTACATTTGACCATTTCTTTCCCAGTAAAAGATTGTTTAGTCATCCTTTCATTGCTTGAACAATAAAATCAAATCCCCTTTATTAATATTTGCCTTGTCATTATGTTGTTGCCCCAATTTCTTTTGACAATTTCAATTCCATGAATCTCATATTGTATTCTTGTTCATCCATTTCACACTCTCTCGTGCACTTAATATTTGTTATTTTTCATTATTTCTTTAGAACATGGCCTAAATATATCATAAATTGTGGCCAGTCCAGAGCATTCCAGGGGCTGCTCTCCTATTACCTCCTAATATGTATCTACTGGTAAGATGTTCTCACTAATTCATTTCAACTGCAAGATGGATAACTTGGAGCTTAAAATTTAAAGAACTAGAGAAAATTTCCAGACAAATCTATGATTAAACTCACAAAACTCTCACAGACTCTGAGGAGTCTGCCTGTGTGTGTGTGTGCATTTTTGAAAGAGTGTATGTGCATCTGCTCACACACTTGTATGCATGAATTGAGATTTATTAATAGTATCTGATTAAATCTTGGCCATATTTAATATCAAGTGGATATTATTTAAAATTTATCCATTTTTGAAGGAGATTTATCATCTCTCTCTTTTTGAAGTAAAGGGCATTACTATAGAATTAAAATTAATAGCCTTTCCAAACTAAGTAACAAGGGAAGTATAGAATATATTGCAATATAAAATAAGTAAAAAAAGTAATGTAACTATCATTTACACAATATGAGATAATTTTGTATAAAATATTAGTTTTATTTATGTTATTCATAATCAATCTTCAATATAATTACTACAAGGAAAACTTAAATTTGTAACAGGAAGTTGAATATACTACTGATGGATGAGTAGGAAATACTGATAAATGAATCTCATTCTAAATTTTGTCAATGAAATAAATCACTAATGCCATCAATTTTATTAGTATATTAACATTCCACTCAACCAATATACCTCTTACTTGTCTTTTACAGGGAAGCTGGTTCATTTTAGTTAGACTTGTCTTGAGCTTTATGGAGTTGGAAAAGTATTATTAATGGTGGTCACACAAGAAGGGAAAGCTCTTGGTAGACAGCACCTGTTGGGCACTGGTCTTTGTTTTCTGATTGCATAGTCAGTTATCCTCAAGGTGATGAAAGCATACTTTCTCTGCCAAAGGGGCACAGTCCCTATAAAGTATGTATCACAAAAGAGAGTTCCTGTTTTCTATTAGAGTCCTAGAATATTGTAATGATTGGCTGTTCCCTTTGCAACTCATGTTGAAATTTGGTTGTTATTACATGACTGTTGATAGGTGGGATATTTGGGGATTTGGTCATGAGGGTATCATCTTCATGAAATAATTAAGGTCATTATCATAGGAGTATGGTGAGAGTGGTCTCCTGATAAAATGATGAACTCAGTCCAAGTTTTCTCTCTGATGTGCACATGCTCTCCCAATGCCATAGTATGATGCAGCATGGAGGCCCTTGCCAAAGATGGAATCATGCTCTTGGACTTCACTTCCCAACATCCTAAAAAAAAGATGAAATCTTACTCACATGATACCATTCCAAGTCATAAAGCCTAAAGTTCCATAATTACAAGTTTATACTTTAGATCTTGAAGCTTGTGAAAACTTTAATAGTCCTAACAAGTTAATTCTTTTTCTTTATTTTTTTAGTACTTTAGATTGAGCTCAGGGGCACTCTACCAGGGAGCTACATCTCAAGTCTTTTTTATCTTTTATTTTAAGATAGTCTTGCTAACTTGACCAATCTGGATTCAGACTTGTCAACTTCATGCTTCAGCTGCCTGAGCTGCTTGAAATACAGGCATGACTAATACACCTGGCTATCAATGCCTATTGCTTTTACATTATCTAGTCTATGATATTCTGTTATAGCAGGAGAAAATGGAGTAATAAAAATATAGACATGGAAATATATTCATATATTAGCTAATACTGTGAGAAAGTAATGTGGATACTGAAAAGTAAACTTCTATCTATAGTTTATCTATACTTAAAATGTAAACAATTTTGTAGTCAAATAATGTCTTAGATAAACTTATTTTATGTAAATTCACTAACAAATGAGGTTCTAGAAATTAATGGAAGTTCAAATATAGAGTTTTAGTATTGGCAAACTAGGTCCTAGAAATTAATGTAAGTTCAAATATAGAGTTTTAATATTGGCTTGAAAAGAAATTCTATTGAAGTTCATATATACCAGAACATTTGAGTGTTTCCTGTAAATCTGCTAATGATAGGAATATCAAATGATACATAGATTATCAAATCAATGGTCACAAGTTACATTAAGGTAATGTTGATGATTCGTAATCTTAAATTCTTTCTATTTGTAAACAAAATTAGTTGAAATATTTAGTTGAAATGTTTAGTTTATAGTCAGATCAGATGCTAAGGGCACAGTTCCAGAAACAGGAAGATCAGTAGGTGTTTTTTTTTATTTTTTCCTATGGGCTTGAGGATTTGTTCTTCCCATTGTGCCAAGCCTGCCATCAGCATTGCTAACTCAACAAGTGATGCCAGTTTCTCTCTGTCTCCTTTAGGCAAGTCAGGATAAGTCTTTCAATGCCTGGACAGGCAGGGACAACAACCCCTTGTCAGCCTGAAGCAACTACAGAGGCAGACTTTTGACCCTCAGAAACCATTAAGGTTAAGGAATCAAAGTCTTGTGGGGAGGGGGTAATGTAGGATAGAAGAAATAAATAGGTAGAAAGGAAAAATAGGAAGAACATGAGAAATATAACTTTAATATGGACCTGTGACAAGGCCTCTTAGACTCAAAGGTCCCTGAGGAATTTACATGAGACCCTGGGCATTGTTGACCATGCTTAGGGCAGTGTGTGTTTATCAGACAAAAGATCACACAAAAGAGGGATTTTCTTGAGCACTACTTAAGAGAGCAAGTTCCTCTCATCATTGTTGGTTGTCCTTGAACAGTTCAGAAGGATTCCTGATGATAAGACAGTACCAGTCAGGACCTGGAACACCCTAAATCACCTTGTGATATGGGACTGAGGTCATCCTCACATTCATCCTGCCAAACCCTTAGGAAAGTTCTCTATAAAGGAAGAATCCTGCACACTCAAAGAGTCTCTCTCCCTCTTCTTTTTGAGATGGTCCAAATTCTACCTTGAATGTGTATCTTAATTTTTAAATAAACCTCTCTCTGTGTCTCTGAAAAAAAAAAGGAAAATTGTTTGGTTTATAACCAAACAGAATGTGTTCCTATTTAGTATGTATGATCTATTAGTTTTATATATATATATATATATATATATATATATATATATATGTATATATTCAGTCATCTGATGAGTAATCATTCCCCACCTACCATGTGCCAGACACTATGAATACAACACTGAACAAGACAAAGTCATTGCTTTTATATTCTAACAGGGATAATTATAATTAACAAACATTTGTAAATACTCCATTTCACTAACATTAAAATGTAGTTTTTAATACTTTGATGTCTGAATGCAGATGTATCTTGAAAATCATTATTGACTCGGGAACAATAATAACATCATTTTTAGTGTCTGACAACTTTACAAGACTGAGAAATAACTAACAACAGAACTTGTATAATGAGGACTAATAGCTTAGAGTAAAATCTTAAAGACAATAGGGTAGGATACTTTTTTAAAAAGTACCCCATCACTAATCTTTAGAGTGCTGAAAATAATATTGTGTTGAAAAACACAGATACTGGTAACACTAATTTGAAAATGTAGTCAGAGAAATTAAATATTAAAAGTGAAGAAATCTTAGGTTTCTTATCAATAGTTGTTTTCACTAGCATGTTTATTTATGAGCATGCAAGAGAGTGAATTATGATTAAAATCTACATCTAATTTAGTTCCAAATATCTCTTTCATTAAATGTAAAAAGAAAATTATAAGGGATAAGAGAGGATTTTGTTAGTAAAAGGAGCAGTACTTTTTCATTATTGTTATTAGCTCTCTATTGATTTATCACAATGTCATGAATATAGACACCATTACTGGGCAATTGTAGCTTGTACTCTTCTAAAACTTGTTTTATGTATTTCATCCTGTGTCAACTTTTGTAATTTTTAAAATTTCTGTAAATATCTCCATTTAATCTGAATTTTTAAGTAGATTAATATAAATTTTGTTTTTGTCTATAAACCATTGTTATATGAAGCACTTAAAGCAATGATTTAAGCATAAGAACTGTTTTAGGTATACTTTTCAAATTTTATTTGCTATATTTTCAGTTTTGGGGATTTTTAAAAATTGATTTTGTTATTATTTGCACACTGTAATTTTACATTACATTGGAGTATAGAGTGAGAGAGAAATACCTACATACAACTCTTGGTGATCTTTTAATTGGGTTCCTTCCTCCTCCCTCTCTCCCCCTGTATAAGGAATTGTTTTTTGCATACATTTGTAGCATTAAATTTAACCTATTTCAAATTTCCCTTATGATGTCTTCTTTGTCCTAAGCATTTTTAGTGAAATATGCATTAATTTTCAAATTATGCACATTTTTTTCACAAATTTTAAATGTATCTCTAATTTAGTTGCGTTATCACAGGGTATACTATGTAAATGTAAAATCTTTGAAATTTGATGAGAATTATTTTGTGTTCTTGTAGTAATTTGCATTTTGTAGTGCTTTGTTATGGTATTACTTACATGTCAGTTAAGCAAAGTTGGCTTAGTGATGTTATGGTTTGCCTATTAATTGCCCCTTAAAGGTCCATGTGGTAAAGGCTTGGATTGAAACTTCTAAAACGGTGAGCCAAAGTGAATCTTTCCCTTTATAAATCAATTACATCAGGTTTTGTTATAATCTTCGAAAGCTGACTAACATATATAACTTTTTAAAGTAATCTATAACCTGGATTTATTTTTATCTATTCTTTCATCAATTTAGGAAGTCCTTTTAAATTTAGAACGAAATTATGTCATTTGCAGAAAAATGGATGGACCTGGAGGGCATTGTATTAAGTGAGATTATCCAGTCACAGAAAGTGAAAGTTCATATATTTTTGTCTCATATGTGGAAGCTAGGAAGTAATTCAGTATACAACAGGGACATTAGACAACGGAGGAGAAACCCCAGTGGAGGGAGGGAGTTAGTCCAGGGGAGGGTGGTAATGGTGGGGGGAGGATAGAAAAAACAAAGGACACTCTTCCACTGACCTTAAGTACATATGTGAAATTATCAATGCCAATCTCAAAATCACGTATGGGAAGAAGAGTGGAGAGGAAGAGGGAGAGCTCCTCAACTGTTTTGTGCATGTATGTATACCCCTAAAACTCTGAACTATATTATGATGTGAGACTGCATTGGACCAATAAAAGTATATTTTAAAAAATTGGAGATTAAAGTCATAAGGTTAAAAACTCAGTAGTCAGATCAACTTTCCTTTTTGGCTAGACAGGTTTTAAAGATGCCTAGTTCTGAATTGTTACACTAAAAACAGGTTGGTTTATCAACACACAGGTCTCCATTTTCTCATCTGTAAAATGGACATAATTTTGGTTTACTCAACTGTCCTGAAGATGAAACAAATTGTCTGTATAAAGTATTGTCTATATACCATATATAGAGAAGTACCCAATAGATGTACACTTACATTTATGTGTTTTCAAGTCAAATGCTTCACATCATTAATGCAATTAAAATCTATTCAGAAATTTTTTTTAAAAATGAAGTTAAAATTTTAATTTAATTTAGCCGGGCGTGGTGGCGCACGCTTGTAATCCCAGCATTCGGGAGGCTGAGACTGGAGGATCCGGGTTGGCGACCAGCCTCAGCTACCTAGTGAGGCACTCCGCAACTTAGTGAGACTCGGTTTCAAAATAAAGAATAAAAAAATAGGGCTGGGGGTATAGCTCGGAGGTAGAATGCCCCTGAGTTCAATCCCCAGTACCGCAAAAAAAAAAAAAATTAATTTAATTTAAATTAAATAATAATTTAATTGTTGTTTCATTATTTTTCCCCCTTTAGTTTTGTCAAATGTATTTTTGAGCTATATATTTAAGATTGTTGTTTTCTTGATGAATTAAATCATTTATCATGAATCATGAATTTCCTTTGTAATACTTCTCTTTATTTTTTTTTTATTTTATTTATTTATTTTTTTTTTTTTGCGGTACCGGGGATTGAACTCAGGGGCATTCTACCTCCGAGCTACACCCCCAGCCCTATTTTTTATTCTTTATTTTGAAACCGAGTCTCACTAAGTTGCGGAGTGCCTCACTAGGTAGCTGAGGCTGGTCGCGAACCTGGGTCCTCTGGTCTCAGCCTCCCGAATGCTGGGATTACAAGCGTGCGCCACCACGCCCGGCTCGTTCTCTTTAAATCATATTTAATGTCAGTAGTTTTTTTATAAATAGCATTTGTTATCTGCTTTTTTAATCTAACCAATATTTTCTGCCTTTTAATTGGAGTATTTTTATTTATAACTTACATAATTATTGCTATATTTGGTTCATCATCTTGTTAATAGTTCCTATTTTGTTTTTGTTCCATTTTTCTCTTTTCCTATCTTTCTCAGATAAGTTTTTGTGTTTGATTTATCTTCTTTAATAGTTAAAATCATGCTTATTATTTAATTCACTTGTATTTTAACATTTTCCTGTAAGGAATAAACTTTTCTATGGCTTGTTATTGGCTACCTTGAAATAAAGTTAGATCACTTCACATAAAATATAAAATCTTCCAATATTCTACTATTTATTACTTTCCATCCTTATTATATATGTGTTAGATATGCTTCTTCATATGATGCAAACTCCATATGCATTATTATTATTGCTTTAATCAGTCAATTGTCCTTTTATAAAATTAAGATGAAATCAAATTTTAAAAAAAGTCATGATAGCTATTTTCAGTTATCTTTATTCATTGTATAGATCCAAGTCATTTTCTGATATGACTTTACTCAAGACTGAATATCTTTCTTTTATCCATATAATAGCAAATTTTCTCAGTTTACATTTCCAGAATAATTTCTAAAAATGTAATGTCTTCTATATTCGCACTAACAGTGTATAAATGTTCCTTATTCCATGCATTCTCACCAACACTTATTGCTATTTGTATTTTGGGGGGTTAAGTTGGGATTGAACCTAGGGGAGCTATAACTGAGCTATATTCTAAACCATTTTTTTTTTAATTTTGAGAAAGGGTCTCATTAAGTCACCCAGGCTTGCCTTGAACTTGTGATCTTCCTGCCTCAGCCTCTTGCAATTAAAAGAATGTACCAATATAACCCAGCATTGTTTGTATTTTGAAAATAGCTACTCATACTGGAATTAGAAGGAATCTCAATGTCTTTTCTTTCTTTCTTTTTTTTTTTTTTAAATTGGTGCATTGTAATCATACATCTTAATGAGTTATAAGCTGGTGGAGGTATACATACACACAGCACTCATTTAGCCCTTTCTAAGTTGTCAACCATTTCCCCCTTCCTTCTCATGTTTGGCTTAGTAATTGACTTTGATACATTTATGAATGTACATCATGTGCATTAGGGTGTTTTCCTCTCCCCTTTCCATCACCTTCAGTTGTCACTTTCTTTGCTCATCTAAGGTTTCTCCTTCTGTGTCTAGAGTCCATCCTATAACTCATTTTCTCCCTAGCTTCTGCATATTAGGGAGAGAATCCAATTTTTTTACTTTTTGTGACTGATTAATCCTACTTAGCATAATGTTTTCCAGTTCCATCCACATCCCTGCAAATGACATGATTTTGTTCTTCTTTATGGCTGAGTAAAATTCCATTGTATGCATATTTCATAGTTTTGTAATTCATTCATCTGTTGATGAACATCTTGGCTCATTCTATAGTTTGGAAATTGTGAATTGTGCAGCTATAAGCGTAGATATGCATGCATTAGTCTGATAGTTTGGTTTCCATTATTTTAGGTAGATATCCAGAAGTGGTATTGCTGGGTCATATGGTAGGTTCATTCTCATTTGTCTGAAGATCCTCCATGCTGTTTTCCAAAGTGGTAGCACTAATTCGCAATCCCATCAAAAATGTATTAGAGTTCTCAATGGGGAAAAACTGCGAGAGTTCCTACTAAAAACAGGAACAAGACAAGACTGTCCATTGTCACCATTTCTTTTCAATATACTACTTGCAACTCTAGCCAGAGCAATAAGGCAAGAGAAGAAAATCAAAAGAGTAAAAATAGGATGGGAAAAACTAAAACTCTCCCTATTTGCAGATGATATAATACTATACTCAGAAGACCCAACAAACTCAACCAGAAGGCTTATAGAACTGATCAACAAATTCAGCAATGTGTCTGAATACAAAATTAATCTTAAAAAAATCAAAAGCTTTCCTGTATGACAGCCATAAATCCCATGAAAAACAAATCCAGAAAATACTTCCACTAGTGATATCACCCCCAAATATGAAATACTTAAGAATAAACCTAACTAAGGTGGTAAAAGAGCTCTACAAGGAAAATTAAAGATGGAAAGGTCTTCCATGCTCTTGAATAGAATAAATATCATCAAAATGGCCATTCTTACAAAAGGGGTCTACAGTTTGAATGCGATACCCATTAAATTACCGAGGCCATTATTACTGATGTCAAAGACATAGAAAAATAAGTCCCTAAATTCATTTGGAAGCACAAAAAGCCCAGAATAGCCAAAGTAGTTCTCAGCAACAAGAACCACACATGAGGCATCACAATACCTGATTTCAAACTATACTACAAAGCCATAATAATAAAATTGGCATGGTATTGGCACAAACACAGACACATGGACCAATGGAACAGAAAAGAAGACTTGGGAACAAATCTGCACACTTACAGCCAATTGTTTTTTTAACAAAGGGGCCAAAAACATACACGGGTAAAAGATAGCCTCTTCAACAAATGGTTTTAGCAAAACTGGTTAAGTATATGCAGAAAAATGGAAATAATTTTCACTTTCTCACCTTGCACAAGAGTCTATTCAAGATGGATCAAAGACCTAGAAATCAGTCCAGAGACCTGGCAGCTACTTGAAGAGGGCATACATCTAATATTTCAACACATAGGCACAGGTAAAATCTTTCTCAACAAGACTCCAATGGCCCAATAAATTGAAAGGAAGATCAATGTATGGGATTGCATTAAACTTAAGAGCTTCTCTGCAGCCAAGGAAACTGTCAAGAATCTCAACAGATTGCTGAAAGAATTGAAGAAAATTTTTGCCAACTACTCTTCCAATAGAAGACTAATATCTAGAATATACAGAGAACTCAAGAAACTCATCGCTAAGAAAGCAAATAACCCAATCAAAAAATGAGCAAGTGAACTAAACATACACTTAAATGTCTTTTCAGTTTGCATTCCCCTGGTGGCTAAAGATGTTGAACTCTTCTTTTGTTATTTTTCATATAATTGTTGGCCACTTATATTTCTTTTGAGAAATGTCTGTTCAGTTCATTTGCCCACTTATCAAAAAAGTTGTTAGTTTATAGTGTTCTTTTATTAATATAAGCACTATAGGAGTCAGTATGGAGGATCTTCAAAAAACTACAAATGGAACTACCATATAATCCAACTATACCACTCATTGGTATTTACTAAAATAATTAAATTTATCATAATTTATGGATACATGTGTAACCATGTTTATTGCAGCTCAATTCACAATTGACAAATTATAGAGTTAGCCTGGGTGTTCATTCACAGTTGAATGGATAAATAGTACATTTAAAGAAAATGACATTATGTCATATATATTATATTGAAATCGTATTAGCCATAAAGGATAAAATTATATCATTTTCAGGAAAATTAATGTAACTAGAGAATGTTATGATAGGAAAAATAGGACAAATTCAGAAAGTCGAGTATCATGTGTTTCCTTTCATATGTGGAAGTTGGGGGAACAGGGAGCCATGAAAATATCAGGAATACCATCAGGGTAGAATAAGGGGGTTAGAGGAGAAGAGGATAAAAGGAGACATTTGTGAGTAAAATTTATCAGATATATTATACAGATATATGCATATGCCATAATGAACTTCATTACTTGTATAATTTTTGTTGTTGTTGTTTTTGAGGGAACTGAACCCAGGGGCATTCTACCTCTGAGCTACACCTCAGCCCTATTTTTATTGTTTATTTTGAAATAGTGTCTCACTACGTTGTGGAGGACCTCACTAAGTAGCTGAGGCTGGCTGCAAACCTATGATCCTCCTGTCTCAGCTTCCCATGTACTGAGAATATAAATGTGCACAACCACACCCAACTATTTTGTATAACTTATACACATTAAAAAGCAAAGTTGTGTTTTTAATATTATGTGAAATAAGAATTCTACAAGCACTATCTTTTTGTAAATTGTATACTGAAAGACAAGGAAGGATTAAATTAATCTCTTTTCATGACATTTGAAAAGAGAATGACTTTGCTAAGTTCTGGTATAGGTAATATTGTTTGTTTATTAAGAAAACTTTCTAACTAGGCGTGGTGGCACACAACTCTAATTCCAGTACTTAGGAGGCTGAGACAGAAGGATCAAAGATTCATGGCCAGCCTCAGCAACTTAGTGAGAACCTCTGCAATTCAGTGGGACCCTGTTTCAAAATAAGAGTTATATTACAGGTAGAATGCCCCTGGGTTAAATCTTCAGTATCACAAAATATAACAACTTTCTTTGTTCCTCTTCTATTATGTTGAATAACAGTAATTGAAAAAAGAGAGTTGAAGCATGAAACATAAAAAATAGCTGATGATTATATACTATATTCTGGTAGTATGTTGAACATTTAAGTATATAATCCTGTTCACTATAGGGCTTCTGGTAAACATATTTTTCTAGTATTCCTTAGTATGTAATAATTTATTTCATAATTGATATTCATTTTGTAGCTTTTTGTTTCTTAGCTATGTATATAGGAAAATATTTTAAATGTCAATGACTTATAGTTCTGAAAATTATTTTTCTATTCCATTATTATTCTTATATAGGAATTTTATTTTTAAAGTAATAACACTTATTGCATTTGTCATATGTGAGTGAAAACACCTACACAATTACTTTAAAAAAATCTAAGTATCTGGGTTTTGTGAATTTTTCAACTGCTTGAACCACCATGTTTATTAAACCTGTCAAGCAAAGAATGCTATTAAAAGATATAGCATTAGCTGACTCACAAAGGCTAATGGTTAAATTTTCTTAGCTCTTGTTCAGTTATTATGTTATAAAATCTAGAGCTACAAAAATAAACATTTATTTGTAGTCATAATAACTGCCAGATTCTGCTATGGTGTCTAATTGAGTATATAATTAACTAAAATAACAAGCTCACAAATATCTATTTGCAGCACAATATTTGCTAGGTGGAAGCTGTTAAAGTGCAGTGCCCCATGCTGTTGCAAATACTATTAATATTAAATATCATTTTGGTACTTTTAACCTCTATTAAGAAAAGGAAGTAAAAATGCAAAAATATTAATCCACTCATGAACATTTTCCTTCTACCAAAAAGGTTTCTGTGTTTCTCTATTGAAAGGTAGACTTTTCATTTTCAATGATTATTTCCTTTTTCATCCCAAGGAATTTCAGATTAAGAATATGTTTAATATATGGAATCAGTGGGCTTTCTTGATAGAGTGGTTGCCAGCTGTGAGAGAAAGGCATGAGAATGCATCAAAGGTTTTTAATAAAACAATTAGAAAGTTTAAAATTGCCACCAATTGAAAGGTGGAGGCAGTGGATGGTGCAGATTTGAGTGTGAAACAGAGGAAGTAAGAAGTTCAATCTGGGAACTTATTAAGTGAGAGGTATCTAGAAGTCTCCATGTGGAAAGCCTGCAGAGACTGTGGGTATATGAATCCAAGGTTCATAGAGATCTACTTTGTAGACACAGATTGGAAATGATATGAACATGCATGGCATTTGAAGAAAACACAAAATTATTATAAAGAAAGGAATAGAGAGAAGAACAAGAACTAAATACTGCAACAAAGAAGAGTAGCAGAAGTGAGTAGTGAAGAAGGGGAAAAACAAGAAAATGTGGTTTCCTAGAATATGATTGAAGCAAGAATTAAAACAAGGAGGTAGTGAAGAATCTTGTCAAATGGTGTGTTTGGTTAAGGAAGATGAGGATGAAGCTTGAATATTTGGTCTATTGTGTAGGGGTCATTTTCTCCATCTAAAATTTATTTTTAAATCTTATTGTATTAAGATAAGAACAGTTAATATCAGAGCTATCATCTCTAGATCTGATTAATATTTTATGCCCATTCATCAGTAGTTTCTTAATTTCCGACTCTCCCCACTCCCAGCCCTCACCATACCGTTACTAAATTCTAGGAATTTGATGCTTTTGTATGACTTGTGTAACTGGAACGTTGCAGTATCTGCTTTTTGTAGTGGGCTTATTTCACTTGGCATGAAATCCTCCAACTTCATCCATATTGTTGCATATTGTAGAATTGTGGCTTAATATTATTATACTATATGTATATATCACATTTTCTGTAATAATTTATATATCAATGGATATTTGGATAGTTTCTACATCAGCACTATTATGAATAGTGCTGCAATAAAGATGGGTGTGATAATATCTATTTAATATCTATCTGGTTTCAATTATTTTCAGTAAATATGTGAAAAATAGATTTCTGGATCATATGGCAGTTTAATTTACATTTTAGAGTAATAAAACAATGTTTTCTATATTTTTCTAATGAGTGCATTGTTACGTATTCCCATCAACAGTGTGCCAGGGATCCCATTTTTTCACAATCTCACCAACATATATCTTCTTTTTATAATAGTCATCCTGATATCTGTGTGGCAATATCTCATTATGGCTTTAATTAATACTTCCCTGGTGACTAGGGATATCAATAAATCTTAAAAATACCTGTTGGCTGCCACCTGTATGGTTTCGAGTTTTCCTTGGAAAAATATCTATTCAATTCTTTACATGTGTATGTGTGTGTGTGTGTGTGTGTGTGTGTGTGTGTGTGTGTGTGTGTGTTGCTGTAGATTGAATGCAAGGTTTTGCACACATGCTAGGCAAATACTCTGCCACTAATCACCTCAGCCCTTTACCTATTTTTATTTTTATTTTTATTTATTTTTTTTAAGACTTCCCCCTTTACCTATTTTTAAATCAAGTTATTATTTTTTTTTTACTGAGTTGTAGGATTTCTTATTGGATCTATAGTCTACAAGTATTGTCTCCTATTCTGCAAGTTGCCTTTTCAAACACTTTGATTCATTTTCTGTGCAGTTCTTCAGTTTTATGTATTACCATTTATTTATTTTTGTTTTGTCCATCTGTAGTTTTGGTAACATATTCATGAATTCATTGCCAAGATCAATATTATGAAGCTTTTCCCTGTTTTCTTCTAGGATTTTTACAGTTTCAGATATTATGTTCCACTTTGAGTTGTTTTTTATAATATTTCATTTTTCTTCATTTAAATACTTACTTTGTTTATGTATTCTTCTCTTGACCTCAGTGAACACCTTTATGATAATTATTTTGAATTATTGTTCAGTTAATTGTATGACTCTGCTTCATTAGTGAGATATGTCTTTTTTTTTCATCATTTTAGAACATCTCTATGTGATTTTCCATTTGTTTCTTTACTGTCTGTATTGATATTTGCACTTCAGACAAAACAGGTACCTCTCACAGTCTTCACAGATCAGCCTTATCCAGAGAAAATCACCCCATCCCCACCAATCATTCCAGCTAGATATTACTGGGACCTTACTTCTCTAATTCTTCTTTCTCTAGGATGAAACTAAAACATATCATTTTCCATTTGCTCACTCCATACTGTATTGAAGGGAGGAGCTGTGACATCTATCAGTGTAAGCTGTTCTCCATTTTTCCCCAGGCAGCTGCATTGTGACTGCTTGTCAGAGTTTTGAGACTAGAAAGACAGACGATCACTAGGCATTTCTGGAGAAGATATGACGTTAGAGGCATGAGAAATGGGCTTTTCTGTCTAGAGGAGGTATGGTACCTACCAGCCAAAGCCATGTCATCTGCTCCAGGTGACTAAACAGTGCCAGGCCTGTCAAACTTCAAGAATGGAAAGAAAGAAGATAATCCTCTGAGAGGATCATCAAAAAAGTTGGGGTGCACAATGCATGACACAATTCTTTTATTTATTTATTTATTTATTTATTTATTTGTTTGTTTGTTTATTTATTTATATTGGTTCATTGTAATCATCATCTTTGTTAGGTACAAGCTGGTAAAGGCATACATGCACACATCTCTCATCTAACCCTTCCCCAATTCCTGCCCCACTCTTTCCCCTCCTCCCTCCTTCTCAAGTTCAGTTTAGTGATTGACTTTAATATGTTTGTGAAAGTGCATCATGTGCATTAGGATATTTCCCTTCCCCCTCCCTTCTTTTTTTACCCAGAAAAACCTGGAATCTAAGAGGTCTCTTCCTGACATATGATGATGTGCTGGGTATTGGAATTCTAGTAAGATTGTTCTGAATCTCCTTACCAGTATTGAAAACACAAGCTTTGTGTTTGCTTAAGGTTCAGAAGCCTTTCAAACAGTTTCTGGATTTATTAAAAAAAAAAAAAAAAAAAAAAACAAAAACAAAAAACAAAAACAAAAACAAACAAACAAAAAAAAACTTACCTGTGAATTATTACTGAATTGGCTTCTTTGAGGGGGAAAGTGGACCAAGGCCTTCCTAGTGCGCTTTCTTGCTGATATACTCTCCTGAAATATTTTAAATAATTATTGTGTGACTGAGATCAATCCAAGAAGGCAGTATTCAAATTTCACTTCAAAATAACATATAGATATACATGAAGTATATGTATATGAATGTGTGTATATGTACTATATGCATGTATGAATACATTTATATATGTATGTACATACTTTTTGTTATAAATCAGTTGTCTATGAATTTTCCTCATAGCATTTTGGTTACTTTGAATTTATAGTTATGCAATTATTTTGTTGCATAATTTCTTTTCTTTGATTCTCAGCTATTCCCTTGCTTCATCCTGCAGGCTTGTGCGCGTGCGTGGACACACACACACACACACACACACACACACACTGCAAAACAAACCAATTTAAATATAATCTTCCCCATTCCTCCTTCCATTAGTATAAACATAGCTGGAGGGAAATACACAGCTGCCTAATTGGTCTTGCCACAAATTTGTGGTCATAAATGTTAAACTTGGTCATTAATGCTTTAAGGTAAACTACTATTTTCCCATAATTTAGTCAACATATCACATACTATTGTTTCATACTTTATTGTCTGTCCTCAAAACCTTATTATATTCTTATCTTCCCACACTTTTAGCTGAGGTTCATACTTCTTATTTCACAAAAATAACTGAATAAATCAGAAGAGAATTTCTACAGATTCAATCCACTGTATTTCTACAGATCCAATCATTTTCTGTATGCCTTTACTCTTTTTCCTCTCCTCTTCATCCTAATTGAATTATCCATGCTTCTAAATTTGTAACATCCCTTCTGCACTAAACCTTATTTCTTTCAGACTACTAAAAATATTGTTTCTTCAACTGTCTTCACTAATTATTAATGTTTTCATCTTTGATGCATCAATAATATCAGCACACAACCATATTGATATTGTTCTTGTATAAAATCGTTGTAATCATTTTACTTTTCTCATTAACTTTTACTATATGTTTTACCTTTCTTTTCAGCAAAACTCCTCAAAATCATTGTTTATTCTCTTGATTTCCAATTACTTTCCCCTAGTAGCTCATATGCTTCAGAAGTGACCTCCACTGGTTTCATTGAAATTGCACTCATCAAGGTCATCATATGAGTAAATTCAAGTTCTCTGTATCTATCTTTTTAATTTTTTTAAATTTTTGCCTTGTAATTATACATCATAGTGAGGCTCAAAGTGTTACAAATATGCATGCACACAGAACTTGGTATATTTTCTTCTATATCCTGCTCCACTATCCCTTCTTTCTTCTCCATACATATTAATGAAATTGACAGTGATACCCTCTTATATGGACATAATATTATTTAAACTGTTTCCTTCCTTAATCCTCCTTTTTTCCAATCCCCATCCCCCCTCTATTAATCCCCTCCTACTATTTTACTGTTCTTTCTCCTCATGAAGAACCTTTTGTTTTCCATTTTCTACCTGACTTCCACATACAAGAGAAAACATACAACCCTTGACTTTCTGAGACTGGCTGATCTCACTTAGCTTAATATTCTTTAGCTACATCCATTTCCTGCAAATGGTTTAATTTTTTTTTTCTTTATGAATTAGTAAAACTCCATTGTGTGTACATACCACATACTTACCCATTCATTTGTTGATGGAGAACTAGTTTGGTTCCATAAATTGGCTGCAGTGAAATGTCTTTTTCTCTGTCTTGTGAGAGAGCTATTTTATTCCTTCCATTTCAACTGCATTATTCATGACTCCCTGACAATACATTATCTTGAATTTACCCCTATTTCTCTGGCATAGCCTTCTTACTTCTTCTTGTTGGTTTCTCTTCATCACCATAGGCTTTTTTTTTTTCAGTACTGGTGATTGAACTCAGGGACATTCTACTCTGATCTTCATACCCAGCCCTATTTTATTTTTATAAGGAAACAGTGTCTCACTCAGTTGCTCAGGGCCTTGTCAGTTTTCAGGTTGGCCTGGAACCCGAGATTCTCCTGTCTAAGCCGCCCAAGTACTGGAATTACAGGTGTGTGCCATCTGTGTGGCCTACTCTATAGCCTCTTAATGTTGAAATGTTACAGCATCTCTTTCTTCTATATTTTCACTTCTTTGGTGAATCCATGAGTCATATTGCTATAAATATCACCAATATTATCACAACTTCCAAGGTTACAACTTAATACTGGATCTGGCTCCCAAACTCCCAGACTCAAATATCTACCTACTTGACATCTCCACTGGAGACAGTCAACTTAAATTCATCATGTACAATATCAATTCCTACACTTGCATTTTTTCTCATTTCCTTTATTTTTTTTTTAATTTTAGTAATCCACAATCTTTACTACGATATACAAGACCATATGACCCTATGAGATCAGTTTTAGTCTTACTCATTATCTTTATGCAATTATCTTCCATTACAGGGTTCCCTGCATCTCAGTGATCTTATCACTGGATACATTACTGATCTTTCACTATACAGGGGACATGTCTGGAAAAACATATTTGTACACAATAACCATACTTCTTATTCATTCGACTAATTGCAATACTTTTATTATTATTTGTAAAATAGTCATCCCTTAATTGTTCTTTAAGAATTGAAAATTACCCCCAAATCATGGCAATCCTAATCCCTTATATTTGTTCCCTTTCTATAATTTTCAAAACCTCCTAGTATGCCATAAAATTAAACCACTTACGATATTTGTTTACCTTCTCCACCTTCTCCTATGCTGAAGGACTATGAGTTTCAAAGATAGCTGTTTTGTTCATTAGTTTATCCAAAGAATAAGAATAGTGTCTGGTATGTAATTTATGTAGTTAATACTTACTGAATGAAGTTTTTTTTAACTAGACAACCCTCAATCCTAAAATATACTGTTTCAACTTTTTGTTTGCTTTTGTTCATTGACTGCAATAAACTAATAATTGTCTATTTTACCAAACTTTCATTTATCTAAATGCTACAGTTTTAAAAATTACTATACTTTATTCAACTTCCATTATAAAATTAGCAAATATTTTATATATAGTTTTAATCAGTCCTGTATGAATTTACATCCTATATTATTGAATTCAATCTTCTGAATATTTAGTTTAAAATTTACTTAGTTTATTTGTGCTTAGATATTCAAAATTTAAGCTCATCTAAATTAGAAGGTATATAGTATTTTTTTAAGGCTGAATGAATACTCCAGTTTAATAGGTGATCAAACTTTTGTAAAATAGATCAGGATTACTAAGAAACCATGGTAGGAAAAAAGCAAAGAATTCAGGTATGGCAGCACACTTCTGAAATCCCAGTACTTGGGAGGCTGAGACAAGAGTACTGCAAATTTTAGGATAGTTTCAGCAGATTATTGATACCCTATTCCAAAATTTAAAAGAAATATATATTTATGGGTGTCTAGCTCAGAGGTAAAACATCTCTGGATTTAATCCTCAGTACAAAAAAGAAAGAAAAAAAGGAAAAAGGAAAGAAAGAAAGCCAATCACTAAACTGAACTTGAGAAGGAGGGAGGGAGAGGGAGTAGGGTGGGAATTGGAGAAGGGGTTAAATGAGAAATGCGTTCATATATGCCTTCATCAGCTTGTACCTAACAAAGATATATGATTACAATGCACCAATTAATAAAATAATAAAAGAAAAACAAAAAAGAAAGACATAAGAAAAGAAAGAACTAAGAGGAAACATATGAAAATTGGAATGAAAGAAGGAAGAATTTATTTAGCTACAAAACAAGGGACTGATTAAAGAAATTGTTGCTGGAGTAGGGCATCGTGTCACACACCTATAATCCCAGTTACTCAGGGGACTAAAGTAGAAAGTCCACAAATCTGAGGCCAGCCTCAGCAACTTAGCAAGACCTTGTGTTTCAGTCCTCATTCTCACTGCCGTAATTCCAAAACACCTGACCAACACAACTCAGAGGAAGGAAGATTTATTTGCTCACAGTTCTGGAGATTTCAGGGATTTGATCCATGTTAGCCTCATTGAATTCTGCATTTGCAGCACTGAAGTCAGGTTGTAGGAAGCAGAGAGAGAGCTCAAGGTTCCTGCTTCCCCATCTTGGAGACCAGAAGCAAGAAAGAGAGCAAAGTGAAAAGAGATCGTATATACATTCCAGGGCCACAGCCCCAGGGACCCCTTCTCAGCAACCAAGCCCCTCCTTCATCATGACTGCCTTTTCTATGTGACTATGGGGACATTCTAAATGCAAACAATAGCACCTTGTCTGAAAAAAAAATAACGCACTGAGAATATAGCTCTGTTGCTCTCAGAGAGCCACTGGATTCAATTCCCAGTACTAAAAAAAAAAAAGTCTGAAAAATGATACAAGAATCTTTTAAAAATTCTTAATTGAAATATGTAATTCATTCCTTAGTATATACTTTTTATACATGAATTGATTTTTTATTTATTTATTTTTATTATTATTATTTTTTTGCGGTACTGGGGATTGAACTCAGGGGCATTTTACCTCCGAGCTATAACCCCAGCCCTATTTTTTATTCTTTATTTTGAAACCAAGTCTCACTAAGTTGCAGAGTGCCTCACTAGGTAGCTGAGGCTGGCCGCGAACCCGGATCCTCAGGTCTCAGCCTCCCGGATGCTGGGATTACAAGTGTGCGCTACCACGCCCGGCTTGAATTGATTTTTTATGACTACTGCAACAGACAAGTAGATCCTTAATATTTTATTAGAAGTTTCTTAACAATTAATAAAAGCAAATAAATAAATAAATAAAAAAAGCCAGAGAAATAATATGGAGTGTTACAAATGCTCAAATTAAAATAAAAATGGTTGTGTGTCAGAGTCATATATATTTAAAATTTTAGGAACACAGATAAATACCTTCCAAATTTAAATAGTTAAAGCCCAGTGAGGTGGCTCATGCCTGTTATCTCAGTACTTGGGAGGCTGAGATGGGAGGATCATAGGTTAGAGGCCAGTGCACAGTAACTTAGGGAGACTCTGTTTCAAAATAAAAAATAAAAAGTTCTGGGGATGTAGCTTAGCAGTAGATCCCCCTCCAAGGTTCAGTCCCCAATAAGACACATACATACACATATACAAAAAAAATCTAAATATGTGTATGTTATTGTAAAATAAGTATTTTTTTAATTTTCAAACTGAGTAGAATGTTTTGTGTTCCTCTTCTTTAGAGGCTTAGCATGTGTTCTAAGCCTATTGGAAATGTGTTTAAAAACAATTGAATAGTCCTATTTATTTGATGGAAATAATGAGAAGCATTGTCTTTTATCCTTAGTTTTTATTTCTCCAGACCTTTACCTTCGGTTTGTAAATATGCTTAGATATTAGGTCTCCAATCATAACTTCTTTTTCACCTCCTATGGATATTTGGATCTCTGGCCTCCCACCTCCTCTTCCCACTCAACCCAGCTTGGTTTCTCTTCTGAGATCAATTAATATTTCTAGTTACCATTACAATGTTTCCACACACTAGATCTATTTTTACTTCATGTTTTAAATGTCTAAAACTTACTATGCCCCACTCAAACAAGTTTAGAATCTTGGAGCCTTATTTGCCTTTTATCCTCTCTTGCTTTTTCTATTCACTAAGTCATTAAGTTCCCTAAGATTTATCTCTAGTATGATTATAGTTTCTGTCCCATCTTTTCCATTTTTCAGGGCTATTCACCAGCTCAGATTTATGTAGTGTCTTGTTATATTAACTTCTTCCTCTCCTGGCTTTATTCCTTCAATCTAACCAACATTTTATTGTCAAATTAATCTTTCTAAAGTATTCTTTATATAACAGCTTTTACCTGACTGCCTTTTCTTCCCTAGTGAATAAATTCTAAACTCCTAATAGGTAATTGGAACTATCCTGGTTCATGTCTATATATTTCTAGAATTTAGTAAGGCAATAAAAAATATTTCTCTATTCTATGTAGCTTTTCTATTCTATATATTCTATCCCGTCTATTCTACCTCACTGTAGATTCTATAGAGCTTCTCTAACTGGTAACACCGTTGCTCTATTATTCCTTTATCCTTCCATCTTAAAATTTCATAATTTATAGTATGGTGGTGACAGATACAAACTTTATAGAAATATAAGAAGAGAAGTGTAAAAATGGAATAGATTCTCATAGCAGTCAAGCTTGGGTTGGATCACTATCTGATGGAGATATGTGAGAATAAGAAGAAGGGGGATGAATGAACTAGACATTTGAATTCCTCTTGCCGTCATAGTGATTCTAAAATTATACCTTGCAAGCCTTTACCTTATACTATTTTCCTTCCAAGGATCTGCCCTTGACACTGGATACTCAGTGTTATTTTCTAGATGATCTTTTTCTCTCCCATATACTTTCTCATATCTAAGATTTTTCATTTTAGCAGCCAGTTTCCTTGCATCTTCTTCCTAGCACTTGTCTCTGTCCTAGTGCCTAGTGCCTGAGCTACTCCCTAAAACTAACTTAATTTTGAACAAAATCATACTTGAAGTAAAGGAATGCAAGATTTTATCCAATTCAAAGTGGTACGTTTTAGAACCAAGACTGTTTATTTAAGGATGTTAAACAACACTTTTCTATCATTTAAAAGCAAGATAGAGAACAACACAAAACCTTTTGCACATGCTATATTAAACTATGCCTCTGCCTAAGACATAATTTGCAAACTGTAGAAGTAAATGCAGAAGCCTAAAATTATGTGTGGTAAGAATTTCTGCCATAGCTTTATCTGACTTCCATTGAAATGAATAATGAAACTCAAACAAATGTCATTTAAGACTGATTTTAAAAAAGGAATTTCTTCAAGACGAATGGAACTGAATTGAAAGACACAATTTTTTGTCCATACATCTTGAATTCTTTGAGACAGAATAAGTATCTGTCTCTACATCTTGTCTCTGGACTTTAGCTCAGAAGCACAAGTTCTGAGAAGTATTGCAAAACTGTTTTGCAAAATGGCTTAAGTCATGACTTACACTTACCCATTTTCTCTAGCAGTATCTATATTTCAACAACTATTCAAAAGCTGCAAATTCCAGAAACCAAGTATGTAAAACATGTAGATACTGATCATTAGCAATTGCATCCCATAGGTGTGTTTTCTAAAATAGCCTTTTATGACAGAAGAGTCATCTGGAGTGCCTTGGGAGCAATATAATAATTGTTCACCAACTTCATCTATTTATTAAGGAAAACAAATACAGGTAGAAACAGAAATTCCAAGACAGAGCTATCAAAATACAGTCATGTATTGCTTAACAATGGGAATGCATCTTAAGAAATGTATTCTTAGGTGATTTTTATCACTGTACAAACACCATAGTATATATTTACGAAAATTAAGATGTCTTCATGATCCCTAGCCAATATAATTCTGTTGCACCTCTTTCATGCATGTGGTCTATTGTTGACTGAAACTTTGTTACGTGGTGCATGGCTATAATCAGATAATATAAGCAATAATCTGAACACTGCATTTAGCACTCTTTTGATTCACTTGTTTTGGTTTAGATGTGATAAAGGATCTTTCCTAGGTGGACAGAGAAGAAACCAAAGGCTATTCAAACAGAAGGGCCATGGGACAGGTCTAGGTCTTAAGGGGTAGATCTTTCTTTTTTAATGATATGGTGTGGTGGCATTGTCTTGAGAAAACTCTAAATGCAAATTCCAGCCTTTCTACTTACTTTGTTATTTTTTGGGTTATTATATAACAGTTGGTACATATTTGGCATTTAAAAATTGAGCCTTTCTTATGACTACTGTTACTTAAGAATGATTTAAAACAAAACAACCAAATGGTCCCTATGAAAAAAATCTGCAGAAACAAACATTAGAGAATATTATCCAAATCAGAGGAGAAACAGATTGTGAGAAATGGTTTAATTGAGGAATTATAAGAATTTTGAAACTGCTAGTCATACTTAGTATACTCCAAGTAGATATAATCTTGTGTGAAAAACTTTGTGCCATAATCAATGACCAGGGCCAAATGAAAAAAAATAATGACAGGAAAGTAGATATAAGTGAGGTAAAGAAAAATTGTAATGGAATTGGAAACACACTAAAAACATTGAAATATGCATTACAGTCTATTCATTAAAATATAACTGGAACCCAGGATAGTAAGTATTGTGGAGAGAAAGCTTGACATTTTTCTCTGGAATTTTTAGAAAAATAACAAAAACTAAAATAACATGGCAAAAGAAAAACTGACATGAAGGACTGTTCTAACCATGCCTTCAAGTTTGTTTAGAGGAGACAGAGTTTCATTAGAACAAGCTAACAGAATTCTCACTAGCAGATACTTGAATGAATTGAGTGTAGAATATGGACATGGAGTGCCTTTAGTTGTCAAGGAGGATCAAAGAATCAATGAATTACTTCCCTCATGTTTTCTTTTTGTTGATGGCACAAGCTCGTGGTTTCAAAATTCTTACCTTCAGGGTGGGAGAGGCTTATAGACATCCATTAGCAAGTCATTAGTCCATAATACAGAAAATTTGCAAGGATTCTTTCCTGTAAGAAGGGCTTAGATGGTGTCATAGCATTTTCTAAATGGAAAGGTATGCCACACGCCACAATCTTAGCCTGTGAAACACTTCAGATCCTTGAGTGGTGTTCTGCTCTGCTTTCTCCTGAATATTAGAGCAGGATCTACTTTAGATTTATCTTTTTCACCGAGGTGCTACATGAAGATTTGCCTTTCATTGGCTCACTTATCCTTGAGACACATTCATGTTGTCTTCAGCATTGATTCATTGCTTTATTTTATCTGGAAAATGGTTAATAAAAAAGATCCATTCTATAAGTAGAGATTTCAGTACCTTATGGTATGCTTATCCTCATCCACATAATTTTGTCTCTCTGTGGCATTACTTAATTTTTATTTTATGATATGCATTTAATTTTTATATTATAAAATAATTAACAACTTAGAATATCATGTTACTACTCAAAAGCTTTACATTTTCTTATGTGTTTGGAGGACTAGCCATCTGAGGCCATCTTAGAATAAGTTGAGGCATTAAGATAAAAAATAATTGGTCTATATTCCTTAGAAGGTACAGTTAGTAGTTAGTATGGCTTATTTTGAGTGTATAACCCTCTTGGGTCTCCAATGATTCAAGAAGTTTACCAAGGCCTTTCACACTTACATGGCCATAATCTTTTACATTTGTCCCTTTCAAATACAGAGTTTGTCAACTGATGTGTCCAGAATCTCTTAGAGTTATCAAACACTCCAAGTTTGAAAGAGTTACAGATATTGAGCCCTTATCACCAGAATTCTATCTACCTCTATATCTTGGCCTGGTGATTGTTTCTTACCCATCTTCTGCCTTCAAGCAGGATATTTTCTTCCTGTTGTATAATTTTGTTCAGAAGGAGTGTTGACATGAAATTGTTTAATCTGAAATTATTGATAAAATACAGTTTCTATATAGTCTTAATATTTCAAATATATATGTGTATATATATATATATATATATATATATATATATATATATATATATATACACATACACACACACACATATATATATATATTTGGGGGGGGGTACTGGGAATTGAACCCAGGAGCATTCTACCTCTGAGCTATACCTTCAGCCCAATTTTTTATTCTTTATTTTGAAACAGGGTCTCACTAAGTTTCAGAGGGCCTCACTAAGAAGCTGAGGCTGGCAGCGAACTTGGATCCTTGGGTCTCAGCCTCCCGAGTACTGGGGTTAAAAGTGTGTGCCAACCACATCAGGCTTTTTCAACTGTATTGTTAAGGAATCAGTCTATCCAGGATACAAACTGGTTCAGCTATGAATATTCCAGCAATAACATATTTTATGTCATTCCAATATAATTGTTCCACATGGAATATCTGCATTCTAAATATATAGAGATTGTCAATAATTTGTACCTTTTCTTTCTTGGTCATTTTCTAGATTATCTAGATAAGTATTTCTTGGTCATTATCTAGATTAGTGGATACACTCAAAGTTCAATTTTATTTGTAATTCCTTCACCAAATCAATTTAATGTAAAACTATCTCTATGGATTGCATTTAAAAATAATTTACGAGGGCTAGGGGTATACCTTGGTGGTAGAGCATGTGGTGGTCAGCATGTGCTTCGTATATGCAAGGCCCTATGTTGAATCTCCAGTCATCATAAATAAATAAATTGGAGAGTATGTTATAAAAGACAAGCAATGCTAATAAAATTTCATTAAAGAAAATATATGAACAGATTAGATTAGATGTTTTCTTTATATAATTTGTGTGTGTGTGTGTGTGTGTTTGATGCTGGGGATTGAACCAAGGGGCATTCTGCCTCTGAGCCACACCCCTAGTCTTATTTTGTTTTTTTATTTGGAAACAGGATCTTGCTAAGTTGTTGAGACTGCTTTCAAACCTGTGATCTTCCTATCTCAGCCTCCCATGTACTGGAATTACAGGTGAGTGCCACCACACTCAACTCATTTTTTATATAATTCCTGCTATTTCAGTTTTGAATAGCAACTGATAGATTGTAATGATCATTCACCATGATATATGGAGATGTTCTGTACATTTTTTCTTGTCTTTGTTCTTCTTCCTAAATTTAAGCCATTTTATTATGTTGACTATGAAATCACTTTAAGATCTAGATGCATTTGGAAATTTTAAATGCTTTTAGTTTTATTAGTTTAAGAAATTCACTTCCTAGATAAATTTAAGCACTACCTTCTATAATTTACAGATAAATTTAAAGTATTTGCTCATCTACTTATCATAATATCCTTTACTAAGATACTCATTTATGAATCTCTAAGGAAAGCAGATGTCACTATCATGGTTAACTATCATGTATGATTTATCTTCGGACAATCTCTAAATTGCAAAAATTCTTCAGAGAGACTCCCTGTCATGTTAAATCTTATAATTTTAACGCTATTCATACCAATATCATATGTTGATAGTAGTTATGTTGCCTCAGGACTTGAAGATTGCTCCTAGAGTTTATAAGCAGAATTTTTAAGTCAATTGCACCTTAGATTAAATATTGCTAAAATTCAGCATAGTTATTATGAGAAAAAATTTGTTTCTTTTTTAAAGGAAAAGACTTCTGCATCTTCAATGTGATTTATTTTTGTTCACTAAATTTCTCTTTAAGTTAATAAGAGTCTGTATAAAATAGAGAACAAAACAAACAAACAAAAGTTACAGGGAATTGAAGACTAGAACCAATGTAAATTTTGTCCTTTTTGTTTGACCTGAAACAGAGTACATACTTACTGAATTATTATGGTTCTATGGATGCTTTGAATGTCAATGGAAAAATAATGACCGTAGTGTGGTATCTAGGATCTGTGACCATTAATATTCAGTGCATTTTTTGTGTGATGTTAGTTGCTGGTTGCTGAGAATAAATGATTAATACTGTAGACTTCTCCATCAAGAACATTTTCTCTAGGAAGAAATAGAAATAAATAATGATGATGCAATGTAGCAAATACTATATAACTGTTCTGGGGTTTGTTTGCACAATGAATTTTCTTATTAAGAAAAATAAAAAGATTCTGCCATTTGCAAAAACATAGGTGAACCTAGAAGACTTTATGCAAAGAGAAATAAACCAGAAATAGAAAGAAAAATTCTGCATGATCTCACTTATATCTGTATTGTAAAAATGTTAAACTCATGAAAACAGAGACTAGAACTATAGTTATAAGGGGCAGCGAGGTGAGGAGAATGGAGGGATACTGGTAAAAGTCTACCAAGTTACAGTTTGTTAGATAAATAAGTGTATAGATCTATTGTGCAGCTTGATGACTATAGTTAATAATACTGTGATGTATCAGGTGCTTTAACTACCCACACACACATATAAATACACACACAAGAGTTAACTATAAACATTTCAGCATCACACACACACACACACACACACACACACGCACACACTGCAAATGACAAAATGTTGTTCTTCTTTATTTCTGAATATAATTCCACTGTGTGTATATCCTGTAATTTTGAAACCCATTCATCTGTGTGAACTCTAGTGGAGCCGGGGAGGTGGTCTAGGGGAAGGTGTGGGAAAGAGGGAGGAGAATTAATGAAGGAAACTCTTCCATTGATATTATGCACATATTGGAGAACACCAATGTCAATCTCAATATCTTGTATGGGGAAGAGAGGGCGTGGAGAGGAAACTGGGGGAAAACTTACCAGTGGCTGAGTGCATGTATGTCTCTATCAGTACGAACTGCATTATGATGTGAGACTACAATGCATCAATAAAAGTATAAAAAAAGTGTGCTATTCATCTTAAATATATATAATTTTTATTTTTAGAAACCAATGTCATTTGATATGTTAAAATCACTTGAAAATAAACAGTGTTTAATGAAGTGTGCTGAGAAGTTTCAATTATTTGGGTGTGCCACATAGAGACCAACTAAAAAAATCATATCATCAATTTGATGTGATTGATAATAAGCAAGCCTCTTACTTTCATTGTAAATGAAATAAATCTGCACCTACTTGTATAAGTCCTTAATATGAAATTTAAAAGTTTAAAAAAGCAAAAACAAATAAAATATGTAATAATGGTGTCCTTCTAAGAAAACCCTCAGCCTCTTTTATTCTTTATTTTGAAACAGGTTGTCAAGTTGCTGAGGGTCTCACTAAATTACCAAGGCTCTCAAACCTTTGGTACTTCTGTTGGAGCACCATAAGTACTGGAATTATAGGTGCACACCACCATGCCCAGTTGATAATAATTCAATATTAACATTAATATGGTAAACTCCTGAAATATTTTTGGAGCCCACCATGATATCAAACTGACCAAAATGGATAAAATACAGAATTAGAGAATTAAGAGCAAGAAAAGAAGAAAGGAGAAATATACATAAGTCAAGATAACTTTGGCATGATTATAAACAATACAATATGTTTTCCCAGTAAATAATAAAAGTAGGGGACCCTCCTGGTATAAAGAAGAAATCGAAATTAGTAGAAAAATCCCAAGGAAACTTTGTATGTCTCCATTACACCAAAAAGGGCCATCTAAACAGTTAGATGTTCCCAGACATCTTAACTGTATTTTTTTGAGGGGTTAGGTATTGAAGACAGGGACATTCTAACTCCAAGCTACACCCATAATCCTATTTTATTTTCATTTGGAAACAAGGTCTCGCTAAGTTCCTGAGGCTGACCTCAAACCTGAGATCCTCCTGTCTCAGTCTCCCAAATATTGGTGTTATGCCACACCTGGCTTAACAGCATTGTTAATGCACTGTCTTTAATAATCCTGGAACACAAAACTCATAAACAATGCTCAGATCATTAAATTCTGCCTCAGTTTCTTTAAAGAATTACTATAAGCTAAGAAGTTTTCTTTACATGCCAAAGGCACAAAAATCAACGGTCATAGACATAATCCCATATATTAAAAGTAACTACCATCACTAATGGCACTTTGAAACAGAAGAAGAAAATAACATTTAAGGGTTGATGGATGAATACAAGATGTCTAAAGAAAAATCCAAAACAGAGTAGCAATCATTAGGCTAGGGTCTCACTAGATGTATAGTGTGTAATAAAATCTAATATATAACAGCTAGTCAAAATATCCAGAGTGTGATATAATAATATTCTGTCATATTCTGTATATTTGTTGATGTCAAAAGGTGTGGTGCAGTTCTTTATTGAAGGCTGACATGATTAGCATTTTCCCATATTACCGATTATAATACAATGAGTTCACTATTTCCCACGAGTTCTGTGTGTTATTTAAAAAGAGTATTTTTTATCCATCATTATAATGACTCAGTAGGCCATGGTTTTGACATTCACCAACTTTACAGTTTTTGAATGGCTCTTCTGCATAAACTTCTTTTACTTTAGCATTCTGAGCAGCTATTCATCTTTAAGATGCCCCATTAGGCAAACTACAGCTATGTCTTTCTATATGAAGGTATTAAAAAAAAAAAAGCTACTGTGAAAAGTACTTCATAGTTTAAAATCTTAGTGTTGTGACACAATCTGTCAACAGCCATTGGCTCTGGACTGAAGTCAGCATCATTCTCGGCTCATGACATGAAGGGGATGAAAACATAGGGAAAGAAGCTGTCAGATGTAGTGTGAGTTTCTAGGGTTTGATTATTTTTTACTCTTGCACAGACAAGAATTTTTAAAATCTTTCTTTTATATTTTTATATGAGAATAATTTCATGACTTCATATAAATGACATAAAATACATTTTAAAATTCATTACTTAATTTAGATTAAAATGTTTTTTAACTTTTTTTAGTATTGCCTTTATTTGCTTAACATTTGTGAGGTACTGAGTGTGGTTGAGGGGAGGAGGGGCAAGATGGTAACTGAGAAAAGCCACAGATCTCAGTCACTGTAAAACTCCAAATGTAATTGCTGGGAAAGCAACTTTTTGATAGGAAAAAAGAAAGACAACAACAACAAAAAGCAGCAAAAAATTGAACAAAGCAAAAATCACAAGACGGAACAGGGAAGATCAAATTTCCACAAGCAATGCACAGGCTGCTCGGCGTCACCAGTGCACCAGTGGACCCTGGCAGTAGCAGCCTATCTGCGTGGCATCAGCTAACCTGCATGGTCCCACACCGAACAGCCAGTCCCACAAGGCACTGGCAGATCCACACACAGGACCCGCGTCCCACAGGAGAACAGGCCCCCAACCAGAAGACCCGCATGGCACCCACGGCCCTGCACTAGACAGGCAAATAGGCGCCGAAGCCAACACTGCAGCATTTAAAGACCTCTGGCTCAATGGTAAGTTAACAGCCAGCCAGAGGGTCTCCTGGCAAACATAGACTCTATAGGTTTGAGGCTATGTAGCTCACCCCTGTAGCGGCTGGGTTAGAGCAGAGACATGGGAGAGGCCCAGAGCTCACATGGCACAGAGTTATTACGGACTTCCAGAGAACGTTCCACAAACAATAGAACATGTATAACTTGTATTGACAGAGAGAAGCAAGCACAGGGCCTGTACAAAGTGCAGAGGCCAGGAATTACACTGGGTGCAGTCCCAGTGTCACCCACCACCTGCATAGACAGAGCGTGGCACAGGGTCCTGCCCAGTGGAGAGCTCAA
>PVLC010013602.1:0-41299 GCA_004027655.1 Graphiurus murinus | reverse complement strand
TTTTTTTTTTTTTTTTTTTTTTTTTTTTTTTTTTTTTTTTTTTTTTTTTTTTGCAGTACTGGGAGTTGAACTCAGGGGCATTCTACCTCCGAGCTATACCCTCAGCCCTATTTTTTATTCTTTATTTTGAAACCGAGTCTCACTAAGTTGCGGAGTGCCTCACTAGGTAGCTGAGGCTGGCCGCGAACCTGGATCCTCCAGTCTCAGCCTCCCGAATGCTGGGATTACAAGCGTGCGCCACCACGCCCGGCTCTTTTTCCCAGTTCTTAATGTCCAAGCTGAAGTCCCCAGCTTTCCCATCCATACTGGTCCTCTTCCAGTGCTCCCTGTTTCAGCAACTGGCACTACATCCATTTAGTAAACATGCAAAAACCAAGGAGTCTTCTAACACTCCCCTCTCCACTTGTCCCTTTTACTTTTAAACATCTATTGAATTCATCTCTGTTTTCTCTCTACACCTGCTATGTTATTCCAAGCCGACATAGTCTCCTGCCTGTACTGTTGGAATAGCCTCCTACCTGGCCACTACAGCCACGATGGTCCCCCTCTGCAATGAGAATGATCTTTCTAAACAGATTTGATCATGTTACCTTCCCTTCTCACCACACCGGTAAAATACTTGAGTGGTCTCCCAGTGCTCTTAGGACAAAAACAGCCCCATCATGATCAGCAAAGCCGTCACGGGCTGGCTGCTGCTTACCCCTTCAGTTTTATCTTGCAGCACTGCTGCTTCCTGGCTCATTTTATTTTCAGTGCTCATTTTATTTCAGTGCTATCCTGGGCCTTTGCACAGGCTTTTTCTCTTCAGCTTCTATTTCTTTGGCTCCTTCCTTCACTAAGTTAATACCTTAGTTAGCCTCTTGTTTTCACCTTGTGTTTTTTTGTCTTTGTGGTACTGAGGATTGAATTCAGGGGTATTCTACCTCTGAGCTATACCCCCAGCACTTTTTTTATTTTTTGTTTTGAAACACAAGGTCTTGCTAGGTTGTTGAGAATCTTGCTACGTTGCTGAAGCTGGTCTCAAACCTGCCATCCTCCTGTCTCAGCCTCTAAAGTACTGAGATTATAGATGTGTACCATGATGCCTGGCTTCCTCTTGCTTTCTTGCACAGAATTTTGCATTTTATTTATTTTTCAAGACTAATCAATGAGAGCAGTAGGGACCTTTTGGTATGTGCCCAGTGCCTGTGTAAATCTTATAGTGCTGCTAAATGTTGCTTGACTCTCCCAGATCAATGTTTGAGAAGTTATTTTCCTTTGTTTCTAATGTCAAAACACATCAGAATTATTTTCTCTCTACTTTTTTTTTTTATGTGGTACTGGGATTTTATGCAACAAGTATTCTACCTCTGAACTATACTCCCAGCCTAGACTTTATTTTTAAATGCTAGAAAGTATCTTCTTGGGTTTAAAAGCAAGCAAATAAGATATCTGAAAGCACAGAAAATGATGAGTTTATATGTTTCTAGCTAAAAAATAATCTTAACAAGGAGATTCAGAATAATTTGCTATTAAATTACAGGAACTAAACAGTATTATTTGCAAAACATCCTGATACTGTCTTTTTACATCTTATGTTTATGATGCCTTTTGTGTATTTGTTATATTTAAAGAATCATTAAAAGGTGTTAGTATTTTATTTTGTATATTTTGGATCACAGTATTCATTTCCTTTTATAATATGACAAGATAATTAGGCACTTAACACCATTCTCTGCAATTCAATTTTTGTTAATATTTGAGGTTCTAATTACACCAGCATACAGTATGCATGCTGTGCTGTAGTCTTTTGTCTCAAAAACAATGAACATGTGGTTTTGTCAAGAGGCTTGCTTAAAAAGACAGCAAGACAAAAACTAAAGGCCAGTATCACTTTATGAAATACATTTTTTGGTTTCTGTTTGATCTAAATCCACATAATATTTGAATGAAACATCAAAAATTATATTGGTGGATATATAATAGTGAGTTTTTGTATTGTCTTAGGTAAGAGAAAAAGTACAAGGAATGAAATAGCAACACAACAGAGCCTTTATATAATGAGGTCCAGGTTATGTAATGGCAGAAATAGCCTTATTTCTCAACTGTTTATTGGTTGCATATTTTTTAAAGGTCTTCAAGTATTTAACAGAAAATAGACTCTTAGTATATTTTTCTAGCAGCTATATAGTAAAAGTAGCATAAAGTCTTTTAACTTGAAATAGCCAAAAAAGCAATGCTCTGGTGGTGTTAGTCAAATCCCCTTGTTCAACTTAACTAATAATGAATGGAATTTCTAATCATAAAGTCCAAGTCTTCGAAATTTGAATTTTGACTACATATGTCTGTATCTCATTCATAAAGACAACCCTTGCATAACATTTCTCCAACTTTTTATGAGGAAAATTTCCCATCATATGAAAAGTTTAAAGTATAGTACAACCAGCAACGTAATCTTATGTTTTAAAAATACGCTATCTTTGTGTGTGTGTGTGTGTATGTGTGTATATGGGTGTATGGATATGTGTATATGTGTGGCACTGGGGCTAGAGCCCAAGGGGCAGTCTGCCTCTGAGCTACACCCCCAGCGCTTTAAAAAAATTTTTTTTTTATTTTGAAATAGGGTCTCACTACATTGATAAGAGTCTCACTACTTGCTGAGGCTGTCCTTAAACCTGCGATCCTCCTGTCTCAGCCTCCTAAGTACTGGGATTATAAGCGTGTGCCATCACACCCGACTTTACTCTATTTTATGTAAAATCATACATTTCATAGGATTTTTTATGTACTCATGAAAGAACGCTGCTCAGCAGAACATCAAGCTAGATAGGGCAGCTATCCTCATTTTACTATTGAAGAAACAAATTTAGAGAGGTTGTAATTTATGTGTTGAGTCTCAAGGCCAAGACGCGCGTGCGTGTGTGTGTGTGTGTGTGTGTGTGTGTGTGTTTTATACTGGGAATTGGTTTGTACCCAGGGGGCATTCTACCTCTGTGCTATACCCTCAGCCCTTTTATTATTTCTTGTTTTTTGAAACGGGATCTCGCTCGGTTCTGAGTCTCACTACACTGCTGAAGCTGTCCTCAAACCTGTGATCCTCCTATCTCAGCTTCCCAAGTCCTGGCATTACAGGTGTGCTCCACCATGCCTGGCTCAAGACTTGCTCTTCTAACTCCACTATTATTCATTATTCCTGGAGTTTGAGACACTACTTTCCTATAGCTTCACCCTAGCATTATCAGTGCCTCTTAGGTCAGGATTACCCTAGATTGAGAACTACTCATTAGTATAACCACCATGTTTTAAAAAATGGAAAAGGAGAATTAACATTCATATAGTAACTACTCTAACAAATACCATTGTTAGATGACTTATGTAACTTAGTCCTTGCACCAACTCTCTGCTAGAGGTATTATCTTCCATTTTACTAATGAAGAAAGTGAGTGTTGTTGCATATGTAACTTGCCCAAGGTCATACAACAGGTAAGTACTGAGGCCAGGATTCCAATACAGATCTGTATGATGTCGGCATTCATGAATTGTGTCCCCTCATTATGTCATGCTACCTTGTGTGGAACTGACCCAGTTTAACTTTTTATATTCCCATAATTTCTATTTTTCTACTTTTTTTTTTGGTGGGGGTGTATTTTGTTATGGTGCTGGGGATCAAACCCAGGACTTAGGGAAGCACTCATCACTGAACTACACTGTCAGTCCAGTACTTTTTTTTTTTTTTAAACAATGACCAATCAGAAAAATATTCCAGGAAATTCTTTGAAACTCTTGTCAGGCATAATTTTTAGATATAATGATTTTCTAAGTTGAATGCTTCATTTTAAATGTAACCTTAGTGACTCAAAAATGTTACTTTGGTTGTTAAACAGCATTGTTAATGTGCTTAGTGCCACAGACTATTCTCTTAAAAATGTTTAAAATGATAAATTTTGTGTTATATATTTTACTATAGTAAAATTTTTTTATATGTTGCTAACCCATGTGGAAACTTAAATTATTTTAAATTAAAATTCCAAGTTTCAGTGAAACAATTTTACTCATTTATGGTGTTTTTATAGTGATTTCTTGGAATAAAACACATCATTCTATTCTGCTTTACAATGTATGTGCCTTATTCTAGTCCTACACCAGAGACTGGATTTCTGAGGCAAAAAAGAATTATAACCCCCAAATGATAATATGACTAAAACAGTGAACACATTTGGGAGTTTTGCTTTGAAACATGCTGTTTTCTTTCTCTCTAAAGTGACAGTGAACCAGACTGAACATAATCTGACAGTGTCCCAGATTCCGTCTCCACAAACGTGGCATGTGTTTTATGCAGACAAGTACACCTGCAAAGATGGCAAGGAGGATTCTCAGGTGGAAGATATCCCATTCGAAATGGTGTTACTGAACCCAGATGCTGAAGGGAATCCATTTGATCATTTTAGTGCTAGAGAATCTGGTAAGAATATGTTTTTAATATGTATCCTAAATACAAAAATAAAAAAAGATTTATGTACAAATATCTTCATGTTGTATTTTTAGAATATTGAAAATTAAAGCAGTATAGTCAGAAAATGGCTAAATGAATGTTATAGCATTTTGATAGCGATATTAAGTTAGAAAAGCAAAACAACTAAATTTTATATTTCATGATTTCAAGTGTATTAAAAATGAAGAGAATAAAACAAATATCAATAGAGGTTATTTGACCATTCTAGATGGTAGAGTTACACGGTTTTTAGTTTTTTCTACGATCTTTATCTTTTTGTTATTTTTTATGATAGCCTAGCATTATTTTTGTAAACAGAATAATGTTAATAAATCAAGCAATTTAAATTGGCAATTCAGTGATTGAGACTAAAAACTGAATTACTTTGTAAGGCTATCCTTTCACTAGTTTGAATAGGCTTAGAGATTGCCTTTCTTGGTGCTTAGGAATGACCAGAATCTATAATGTTTTCTGGAATCAGATTTACTCCTAAAAGACATTTCATTAGAATTTTAGGTGACTATGCCCTGCCCTACTGAAGTGAGATTCCTAACCCCAACAGAAATGAATGACTTCTTGTGATCATAATAAACATGCTATGACATATAATTGATTTGTCTGCTAACATGTTGAGTTAAGAATCTTGTGGGCCATCTGTCAAAAGGATTAGGGGTTTGCCTCTTCATGAGTTATTACCCATTTAAAAAAGCCAATCTGAGCCGGGCGTGGTGGCGCACACTTGTAATCCCAGCATTCGGGAGGCTGAGACCGGAGGATCCGGGTTCGAGGCCAGCCTCAGCTACCTAGTGAGGCACTCTGCAACTTAGTGAGACTCGGTTTCAAAATAAAGAATAAAAAATAGGGCTGGAGGTATAGCTCGGAGGTAGAATGCCCCTGAGTTCAATCCCCAGTACCGCAAAATAAATAAATTAATTAATTAATTTAAAAAAAAGCCAATCTGCTTAGAGAAAAATTTAATTCCATTGCACTTCACTGGCCATAAAGGGAATGAGTGGGTGGTAGGATAAGAGTGAGGCCACGTTGGTCTTAACCAGTTGTTTAGTTTGAAGTAAAAGTCTGCCAAATCTAGAGCAGCTAGTCGAAGAGCAGGTGAAATAGACAGACAAATAAATGTATAAAGAAATGAATATTTTAAAAAAATAACCCTTGGTTTGAAAAAATTTATAGAGTGACAGACTAAGTTCTTTTTGTGGAGGAAATGACAGTGGAAGGCAACCAGCTATTTTTGAATGCCAGTGAACTTGAAGTTTAAATTTCACAAATGAGAACTCGGGCCAGTGTAGATCATAATTGGAAGTTTTGCTATTTCTTTTATCTTCATAAATAGATGTTGACATTTATTTTTCCATATTTTGAAAAGTCATGGATGAAACCCAGGTCTAATGATAGCTTGAATGGATAGTTGGACTAAATTGCTTGTAAGATCCCTTTTAACTGTAAGACTTCATTATTTTGCATGACGCTTTAGAGGACTAGTCAGGTTCACCAGGAAGCAGTGCACTGCTGGGATCACTCTACACGTGAACCCTGCTGCTTCTAGTGGAGTCCAGAGATCCTAGCCTTGGCCCCTCTTTACTTCCCGGCTCAGACCTTTGGCTCAAGAGGCTATTTTATTTATTGTGTGTGGGTCCCTGACACTTGAGAGTCTTCTGAATTCTAATATGCTTTTTTTTTTTTTTTTTTTTTTTTGCCTCCTTACCCACGCTCTCATTTCTGTTCTCTTCCCTTATTCCCAATTTCACATCTGAACTTAGACCCCACACCATAATGTAATCACATTTGTTTCCTATGCCATGCTTGTGCCACTGAATGCCGGTCATACTCATCCTGCCTTATCCTAAACCTTGCCTGTATCTTCTAACATTTTCCTTAACATCCTGAGTTATGGCTATGTATAGATCCATACATTGACTTGTTAGTTCTGACTCATTCTGACCTAACTTTTCCTGATTTTGTCATTGATTTTGACTGGATACTTATCCTTATATCTAAAAGCTATCTTTCTTATTCTAAAATTGGGAAAGTCATATTGGTCATGTCAGTGTCAGCATTTAAACAAGGACCCAAACCTCACTCCAATATGTATTGTCATTAAACATGAGATTCTGTGCAGGGTCAATTTGCAGGAATTGACTTAAAAAGTGCCAGAAGTACCCAACCTTGTTTTGTGGCTGGCTAAATTCCTAAAAATAGCATCCTTTCATTGATGAAAATGCTTAAAAGCCTTTGCAATTCTACAGTGAAATCTAAATTGGTGGTTCTCAACCTATCTTTTTGTATACATCTAGAGAAATTTTAAAAGTCCAGATATACTTGCAGAGACTCAGATTTTTTTTTTTTTTAAATGGGGGAAACTAGGCATTTGTTCAGAGCTCTGAAATTGATTTTAATGGGCAGAACCACTGATCTAAAAGTCTGTATTCCACGTTACATTGGTGATGTGTTGGTTTTAAAGGAGAGCCTTCGGACATATTCTTCTGTAGCCTCAGATATTTGTTTCCAGGAACAAATCTCCAATTAGTTCATTTCAGAAACTTTTGGTAGATTATCTCATTATCTGTGCTAAGTAAGGAAAATTGATTTGTTATGGTTTTTAACTGAGAATTGACTATTACGATATATCTGGGAGATTTGAATTAGAATAACCTGCAGCAGATAGCCACAATAATACATGTATTCTGGTTAAATTTTATAATGTGTTTTCTTTCAACCCAATTAATGTACTTTATACATTGGACTTTAGTTAATCCTCTATTTTACAGAGTAGGTCTAATTTTACAAAATGAACTGAGACAAGTTTGATGCCATTTCTCAGAGTAGTAAATAGGAGTATAATGCTTTAAGGTAGAATAAAATGAAACTGCTTCTTAAGAAGTTTAAAATTCTTGTTAACTGTATTCATGTTCTTGTCAGAGAGCAAAAGAAGTGCTCAGAATTCTGAGAGCAGTACTACCTAAGGCAGATAGACTGGTTTCCAGTGGAATACTGTTATGGGCTCTGCTACGTCTGCTGTCTTGTGGTTTTTAAGATTTTAGTATATGTGTTTGTGCTTTTTTTGTTTTCCCTTTTTCTCTCCATGTTCCAAAAGATAATAGGTTGAGTCTTCCATTTACCAGTGGTAACATTTTGTAATGTTTTTGACTTAAAGTAGTAGATCACCCTAATGCAAGTAGTACAGACAATAAAGACATTCATTGTCTTAAACGATAAGAAGTTCCAAGGCTTCTTCAGAGTGGGCTATTTAGCATCTCTCTATCCTGCTGTCCTCTGACCAGCAGCTTCATCTTTAGGCTAGCTCCCTCAAGCTCAATGTTAGCTGTAGCAATTCTGGGCATACCATCTAGGCAATGACAAAATTTAGTATCTTATTAAGAGCAAGGAAATCTTTCCCTGAAGTTCCCCATCACATTTCATTGGCCAGGATGAGGTCCTATACCCTTGATATTCAACATTATAAAAGAAATGTAAGTTAAAGTGTCAGAAGCATGATAAGGATGAACAAGTCTGTTAAAAGGGTTACGTTTACTTCTTGCTGGCAAGGGTATTGTAATTTCTGATTGGTCTTGGGACACATGAGAATGGGTGGACATTGGGACTTTGAGACAGCAGGGTAGTGGGTAGGCAAAAGGATCTGCTCCAGGTCTGCCCCTAGACTTGAGGACGCTTTCCCCTGTTCTTACACTCGTCGGCTCTCCCAGCTCTTTTAACTGGGGGTGAAGTTATTGAAGCTGATCTTCAAGTTTTGTTGCTACCAAATTTTGGTAATTCTTCTTCCTTCAAGCTTGTCTTACAATCAACTCATTTCCTTATAGCATAAGCGTTTACTACCTTTTGCCTGTTGACTTAAGAGTGTTTCTTCTTTAGTGTAGATTAAGTTTGAAGTAAGACTTAGTACTTAATATCCACATACTTTAAAATTAGATTTTATTTTCAGTGTAAACACAGAAAGCTTTTATCTTGTGAAGGCTAGTAGCAGAACAAAAGGAAAATTAGTAAGTGAAGAAAAAAATAGACTTTTTATAGAGGTAATTTATTTAAAAAGAAACAGTGTAAAATCACTGTTTTATCTTTAAAATATCTCATGGATGGGCTCAAGGTAGGAATTACTTACCTGAAGTTTAGTGAATACAGGACAAAAAATCAACATAGAAAAATGAGTAGCTTTCTTATACAACAATAATGGATCTGCTGGAAAAGAAATCAGGAAAACAATTCTATTCACAATAGCATCAATAAATAAACAAATAAATAAACCTAGGACTAAATCTAACCCAAGGAAGTGAAACACCTCTACAATGAAAATTTGTAGAACACTGAAGAAAGAAACTAAAGAAGACACTAGAAAATGGGACGACTTCCCAGGTTTATGGATAGGCAGAATTAATAATTGTTAAAAGAGCTATATTACCAAAAGCAATATACATATTCAATGCAATCCCCATCAAAATGCCAATGACATTCATTCTTCACACAACTAGAAAAAAAGAGTCCTAAAGTTCATATGGAAGAATAAAAGTCCCAGAATAGCCAAAGCAATTCTAAGCAAGGCAAGCAATGCTGTAAGCAGCACATTACCCAATTTTAAATTATTCTACAGAGCTTTAGTAACAAAACCAGCATGGCACTGGCATAAAACCAGATATGAAAACCAATGGACCAATGGAATAGAGAAACAGAGACATTCCCACACCATTATAGTCATCGGATCCTGGACAATGACACCAAAAATGTATGTTGGGGAAAAGACAACCTTTAACAAATGGTGCTGGGAAATTGAATATCCATACGTAGAAGAACAAAACTAGATCCCTATCTCTCACCCTGCACTAAAGTCAACTCAAAGCGGATCAGAGAACTAGGAATTAGACCAGAAACTGCAGCTGCTAAAAGAAAATTTAAAATCAACATCAACATTTAGGCATAGGCAACAACTTCCTCAATGGGACTCAAAGCTCAGGAAATAATACCACGAATTAATGAATGGGTGGTGTCAAAGTCAAAGCCTCTGCAGAGCAAAGGAAACCAGCATACAGAGAAAGACTGCAGAATGGGAGAAAGTCTTTGCCAGCTACTCTTCTGATAGAGGATTAATATCCAGAATATATGAACAACTCCAAAAGCATACCATCAAAACAATAAACCAGCCAATCAAATGGGCAGAATTTAGTGGACAAAGTATAGGGCAAATGTCTGAGTTCAGCTCATTTAATATATTACTTCAGTGAAATCATTTGCTTTCGTATACCCCTTCTATTATTTGCTCTTCTCTTCCTGAAATCTAAACATGCTTTTTCACCTTCATTAGAAAAGCAATGCTGTTATTTATGTAGGTAGAGCAGGGGAGACACCCAGTGGCTGAAAGACTTTTTGCTTTTCTTTTTCTTTTTTTTTTTTCCTCTAACTATGCAAAAAAAAAAAAAAAAAAAAATATTGAGGTTGATCTATTTTTCCTTTGATTTTTATCTTCTTTGTTGCTTTTCCAAAATTATTTTCCACATAATGGAAATATTACCTTTTCTGCTTATTAATGGGAAATTGGAGCAAGCTCGGTGTTCGCAATTGGAAGGGAGTGATTACAATTTAGACTCTTCATCCACAGACTCAGTAGAGACAGCTCTGTTCACAGCCACTGTCATGGCACTCTCGTATTAGATAGAATGTAAAAGTCCTAATCTTAGGGAGTATCTTGAGTGTTAGCAAGTACAGTTGGCCCTCTGTTACCCACAACTTCCACTTCCATAGACGCAACCAGCCACGGATTGAAAATATTCAGGGAAAAATAATCTCTGTACTGAACATGTATGAACTTTTTTCTTGTCAGTATTCCCTAAACAATACAGTATAATACCAACTTATGTAGCATTTACATTATATTAGGTATCAGGTAATCTAGAAATTATTTTGAGTCTGCAGGAGGATATGCATAGTTTATATTGCAGTATTGTCCCATTTTATATGAAGGGCTTGATGGATTTTGGTATTTAAGTATGTGCTGGAACCAATGCCTCTCGGACACCAAGGGATGACTGTAGATGTGATGTAAGCCATAAACCTCAATAAGCCTCTGATTTATTATAAAATTTTTTCTGACATTTATGACAAATGAATACTCGGTCAAACAATTCCAAGTAACATGGAAAAGACCATGTTTACCAGGTTACGTGAAGACTAGAGGTTGCTGTGATGTCTGACATCATTTTTATATAAAATCTGCACATTCTGATTTTACTCTCTTTGCCTGCCAGCCTTCTTAACTCTTAGTTTCTGCTCAATCAAAACTTTTGTTTCATCAAGGCCTTGTTTGACTCCTCTGTCATGTCCCAACTTCAGTCCTTTATGGCCTCCTTCCTTTCTGTATTTTGTAGTTTGAATTCCCAAGAGATGATAGGAGTCACCTAACTCTTTGAGAACCAGGTTATATTGTTGGCAACTTGGACTGGTGGCCATTTGTTTGGTGTAATAGTCCCAGTGCCCTGTGGAGTGGAGTCACCTATCTCTGTCAGATTACCTCTTTGGCAAGAGCTGCAGAGTTTCCCTGAGGAGGAGGCCTGGACATGACAGGTGTTTTAAAGCTTTTTCCAAATGCAAACTCAAGGTGATGGAATATTCCAGAACCGTGCTTCTCCAATGGTAGTTGTATCAGAATTGCCCTAGGCCTTACCAAAACACAAATAGGCTGGGCTCCATCTTCAGAGTTTCTGATTCAGTAGGTCTGAAGTGGGGACCAAGGATTTGCATTTATAACAAGTTTTCTGGTGATGCTGTTGGTCCAGGAACCACACTTTGAGAAGCATTGTCAAGCTATAGGAAACTACTGTTGACTGAGTAACTCTATTTCCAGACTTCTTAAAAAGAAATCCATTTTGAGTATATACAGTATACTTAACTGCTAAAGTCAAACTAACTGATTTTTTCCAGATGTGGTAGTACACATCTATAATCTCAACCACTTGGGAGGCTGAGGCAGGAGGATTCCAAGTTTGAAGGCCAGTCTGGGCTGCTTAGCAAGACTATCTAAAATTAAAATTAAAAGAAAAAGGCTCAGGATGTAGCTTAGTGGTAGAGCACTTCTGGGTTCAGTCTCCAGTACCATAAAAAATTAGGGGGAAAAAAAACCCACCTGATTTTAAGGGAGGTATTTGGGCTTCCTTGAATACTGGTTGCTTTGTTTTGTTTTAGTAGATTGACTTTAACTAGTTTGGTGTACTCTGCCCTCTTGGTTAAGATTTTGTCCCAAAGTAAGAAATCATTTTTTCAAATAATTTCTCTCTCCTCTCTCTTTTTCTCTCCTCCCCCCTCCCTTTTTTCCTTGCAAAAGTAAATGTTGTGACTCCAATTAAAGGTTAGAAATCTATTGAGAGGAAGATTTGAAAACAGCCCAACATGATACTGGCTCTATTTTACTGAAGTGAATTCCCTTTTCTTCTCTTCACAGGGTTACATGAGTTCTTTTTCCTCCTGGTTCTAGTGTACTTTGTGATTGCTTGCATTTATGCTCAATCATTGTGGCAGGCTATTAAGAAAGGAGGACCCATGCACATGATTTTAAAGGTTCTGACAACTGCTTTGCTGTTACAAGCTGGTTCAGCTTTAGCTAATTACATTCATTTCTCCAGGTAACTCAAAACCACTAAAACTGTGTTCATCATTACATCTAATTAATCCTAATTAGTCCACCAAAATTATGCTTGCTTTGATTATGAACAACTTTTTTTTTCACATTTGTAATCTACACTAATACTCTCCTTCAATTCCTCAGGTACTCCAAAGATGGAATAGGAGTACCTTTTATGGGAAGTTTGGCAGAATGTGAGTATCTTTCCAAGCATTATTACTATTTTTTATGATAAACTTGCCATCTGCTGTTTGTTTTCCTTTCTGAAAAGTTATCTTGGGCTGAGGGAAAAAGGCTCAGTGACAGAGCATGTGCCTCAGCCCTGGGTTCAATTCCCCGCACTGCAAAAAATACATAAAATAAATATATTTTGTTATAGTACATTTTTTCTGTCCAAGGTTGATTGGAACTCAGCTCAACTGAAAACTGGGTTACAGATTTAGTTCTTGCATGTCCTATTTAGTTTATCTTATTTAATAATAGCCAGGCGTAGTGACACACACTTGTAATCCCAGTACTTGGGAGGCAGAGACAGGAGGATCGCAGGTTCTAGGACAGCCTCAGCAAGTAGTGAGACTCTCATCAACCTAGTGAGACTCTGTTTCAAAATAAAAATAAAATAGGGCTGGGGTATAGCTCGAAGGTAGTATAACCCTGGGTTCAATCCTCAGTACCCCCCCACCCACATAATAGGTAATATATATAGTTCTTCATTTTTTGTTTGTGGTATGGAGATTGAACCCAGGGACATTCTACCTTTGAGCTACACTCCCAGCCATATTTTACTTTATTTATTTATTTATTTATTTATTTATAGTACTGGGGATTGAACTCAGGGGCATTCTACCTCCGAGCTATGCCCCCAGCCCTATTTTTCATTCTTTTTATTTTGAAACAGGGTCTCACTAAGTTGCAGAGTGCCTCACTAGGTAGCTGAGTCTGGCCGAGAACCTGGATCCTCCCGTCTCAGCCTCCCGAATTGCTGGGATTACAAGCGTGCGCGACCTCACCCGGCTACTTTTTATTTTGAAACAGGATTTCTCTAAGTTGCTGAAGGCCTTGCTAAGTTGCTGAGGCTGCCTCGAACCTGTGATCCTCCTGTCTCAGCCTCCCAAGTACTGGAATTATAGGCATTCGCCACCATGCCGGCTCCTGCTTTTCATTGTTTTTAGAGGATATTCATCTATTTGGTCTCTGGTTTTATCTTCAATAAAAAATAGATATTCACTGGACATGGTAGTGCACACCTGTAATCCCATTTCTTGGGAGGCTGAGACAGGAAAATCACAGGTTCAAGGCCAGGCTCAGCAACTTAGGCCCTCAGCAACTTAGACTCTGTTTCAAAATAAAGAGTAAAAAGGGCTGGGAGTGTAGCTCAGAGGTAGAATGCCCATAGGTTCGACCCTAGCACTATCACAAAAACAAAACAAAACAAAAAAGACTAACCAGGGGAAAGTATACTTATCCTTATTTTGTACATAAAGAATCTGGGCTCATGACATGAAGCACATTTCCAAGTGTTAGTCAGCTATTAAGCAGTAGAGGTCAGGGTCAGCCCAAGATTTTTGACCCCAAAGGGAAAGGTTTGTCCTATTGTAATTCCATTTTCTGTTATGCTGACTCTCTGGTTTTCACTCAAGGCCATGTGTGTGCCTATAATTGAGCTGACCTCATATCTTTGTTCTCGTTTGTAAGAGAAAGTTTTATGAAGTATTTTCAGTTAGCATGATAAGAAAAAACTATTTTACAGGTCCTGTGATCATGACATTTTAATGAGAACTCCAGAAGAACATCAAGTCAGAATGCCATTCTTAATACTGGAAAACTAAGATTTGCTTTAAAAAGCGGATTTTGAATATGAAAGTTCCTCTAGGATTTACTTTTCCTTATATTTCCATATGTCTCTTCTGGTCTCACCACTCCTCAATAGGGTATCCTGTGATAATCACCATTAATCATCTTAGGACCCTCTAATCCAGACCTTGCCAACTGTTTTTAGGTTCCTTTTCTTTCCTTGTGAAGAGGATGTGTCTGGTTCACCTCTTGGGCATGCACAACAGGAGCTTAGCCTTTCTGAACAATTAATCACTTCTTATCCATTATCCAGAGCCCTGGCTTCTTCCTCTCTTTTCTTTCTTATATCTTTTGGATGTTTAATAGAATTGTAAAGTATTGAAACTGGACAGAAATGATTTAGCTTATGCATTTAGATGAAGAAATTGACATCCAAGAGGCAAAGCACAAAGAACTAGTTAGTGGCAAAGCTATTATTAAAATCAAACACCGTTGAATATTTGTGACCGCTATATATAAAAACTGTTTTAGGCAATCTCATGTTTTTACTGAAGGTTAATAAATAAAAGATCTTTTAATGGCAATAAATTAATGTTGCTAATTTTCAGTAGTTCCCACAACAAAAGACTTGGTTAGGCAAGTGATTAAAATTCAAGACAGAAAGGAGTTTTTATGTGATATGTGTATTTTATCTACACTTAGTTTTTTGGTGGTTTTTTTTTTTTAAAAAAACAAATGAGCAGTGTTCTTTTACCTATCCAGTTAGAGTATTCTATTGATCTGTGTACTTAATACTCAGAGCATAAAGAAATGAGCCAGAAAATTAGGAAGTTTATCCAGGTATTTGTTTTTCCTACTTAGCAGCTCATGTATTATTTTCTACTTTAATACTAGTTTTCCTTCATAATTTCTATTAACATTGTAAGTACTCAACATTGAATGAGTGAATGAATTCCTACATAAGCTACTTAGCAGCTTATATGGAAATACTCCTTTAGCCAACTTCTTTCTCTAATTAACTGAATGTGTATTTGTGAAATGCTTAATAAAATTAATAGGCATCACAGCCAATTAAAAATCTATGATGAAAGAAAATGTGCTTGATTTGACAGGCTGTGACATTTTATATTACTCAAATGTGACAGTTCATTATCAGAATTCTCTACCACAGATATATAAGAATAAATGTAGAGTAGCCAGATTGGGGGAAAATCTATCAAAATACATCTGTGAAGGTTTATCATCAATATATTTTTTGCAACTTTTAAATGTGAGCATTATATACTACAGCTAGGTTTCTCTGTTCCTGTAAGAATATTCTTATATAAAAGAAGTAAAAGATATAAATGTTAAAAGTTACAAGTGGTATTTGTGATTACAATTTTATTCTGAAATCCACATCAAAATATATCATAAAAAAGTGATAGCTCAGATGGACATGGTGGTGCCTGCCTGTAATTCCACTACTTGGGAGACTGAGGCAGGAAGATCTCAGGTTCAAAGCCAGCCTCAGCCACTTAGCAAGTGGCCACAAGCAACTTAGGGAGACCCAGTTTCCAAATAAAAAATAAAATAAGGCTGAGGGTATAGCTCAGAGGTAGAATGCTCTGGGTTTGGTACATAGTATCCTCCCCCTCAAAAGTAATAGTCTTTTAAAAACAAATTGGTAACTACTAGTATTATATACATTTTTCTCCATAGTGCTGAACTGCACACAGGCAATGTTGTTGCTTCCTTTTTAAAATAGCAGACCTCCCGTGCAGTTCAAGTGATGGCCACCTGGTGGCATATCACACTAATTCATTGAGCCTTTCATTTGTCTTCAGGACTCTGAAACTAAAGCCAACATAATTGGATGTTACATTGGTTATTTATGTACTTTATTGTCCTATTGTTTCTTGTTAGTAATTTTAAAAAATACTCTTTATATTATAATTCAGCCATCCAAAAAATAACAACCCAGAAATGAAGGTACCAATATTTTCCATGTTGGAGAAATTATATTTAAAATTTGTTTCTTTTAATCAGGGCTATACGTAGCTATAAAAGTTAAGAAAAAATGGAAAACTTGAATAGCTTTGATGTTGGACATAATAAAGATAATATGGACATATATATATATTTTTAAATAGTATAGTAGTATTACCATTCTTGTTTTTATAGATGTTTAAAAATTTTATGGCAAATTTAGAATTCTTTAGAATTACTACACATGGATATCTCTTATTGAATTTCCTTAGCTTCTTTTTGAAAATGCCTTTTTGTGGTGGAAAAAAAAAAACCACTAAATGGTAATCTTATCCAAATGTAAAAAATACTAAACTCTGTGTTGTAAAACCTTGGTTGACTTTCATTTTCATTCCCCTTTAGTTTTTGACATTGCTTCCCAAATTCAGATGTTATACTTGCTTCTGAGTCTGTGCATGGGTTGGACAATAGTCAGAATGAAGAAGTCTCAAAGCAGACCTCTCCAGTGGGATTCTACCCCTGCGTCCACTGGCATTGCACTGTTCATTGTCATAACACAGGTGAGTGTTAATACGCAGTGTTCTGCTTAACACTTTCAGAATTACAAACTTGAACATATCTCACTTCAAATTGAAACCTGGGGCCCATGAGGAATTTATGTCATTTTGAAGTATGGATTTAAAGATGAAAGAATCTGTTAATCTTTCGGTTGCTAATATGTAGGTAGATTGTGGAATTTAATTGTAACTTAGCTGAATCTGAGCATTCTACTAGCTTTTTTTAAAGCATAATTTTTTTTACTTAATAATAGCTTTCTTTAATACTTTCTGTTACATGGTGAGTATTCAACATTGAGTGAATCAGATCCGTGAGCTTCAGATACCACCTGCTATCAAGAATCTTTAGAATTGGCCACATTATACATTAAAGTATTCAAGTAACTATCTGAGATTGATTGAAGGGCAAAATGTAGAGTAAGAATGAGATCTTATTTTTAGAAACAAAAAAAATAAAAAAACAGATCCAGTCTGTTATAGAGGATGTAGGTCCTCTATGTTTTTTTTTTTTACTCTATAGTGGTAGCATTTACATCATTCTAGGGTATCTCTATTCCTACATGCAATGGTTTGTAAAAAATTAAGACGAAGACAAAGGAAAAAATTATACTGAATTTGTGAGCCGGCATTAGCTACAGGTGATAATGAAATATACACTGGAGATCTATAAGGGGCATTATAACATCAGTCTTAATGTATTCAATAAATTGAAAAATTCAGTGATGAGGATGTGGCCAGTGCTGCATTCATTTTTTTACTCCTAGTATTTATTTAGCATAGTAGGTGCTGAGTGAAGTAGGAGTATTGAGTTTATATGATTGATTTAAGAAAGAGACCTTATCCCAGAGGGTGATATTTAGAAAGTAGATACTGCCAGGAAAGGGGCTGATGAGAAAGAACTTAATTAGAAGTGATGAAAATAGGAGCAGGATTCTAACCAACTCAGTGTTTTATCTAAGACTCATGGAGAGTAGTGTTAATTTCTCATTTCTAGATTCATAGTTCTTTTAAAAGTTCTGTTTTCATTATCATTTCAGTGTAATTTCAGTTCATTATCATAGACAAGTATGAACTGAGAATTAAGATTTTGACTCTCCACCAGAGCTTAAGTGAGCACTTCTGAAGAATGCATTAGACATTGCTGTGATCTTCAGCAACAGCCAGACAAGGCTGATGAAACAAGCAACCAAAGACTATGTAAATACACACACATATTACTCAGATCACATATTAGCATATGTATACGAAAAGAGGGAGTTCACATAAGTAAACATGTGAATCATGGGAAATGGTAGTTCTCTAATAGTACTTTGTTGTAAAAGGTAAGTTTACAAATGTAGGTTAAGGAATCAGATAAAAGTAACTTGGTGGAGAGAAGGAATAATACTTTGAGTAATAGTAAATTTAAAGCCCAAGAGAAATTTCACATGTGCAGAATGACAAAGGAGTTCACATATTAAGAATGCTAACAAGCCGGGCGTGGTGGCGCACACTTGTAATCCCAGTACTTGGGAGGCTGAGACCTGAGGATCCGGGTTCATGGCCAGCCTCAGCTGTTTAGTGAGGCACTCCACAACTTAGCGAGACCCTGTTTCAAAATAAAAAAAAAAATAGGACTGGGGGTGTAACTCGAAGGTAGAATGTCCCTGGGTTCAATCCCCAGTACTGCAAAAGAAAAAGAATGCTAATAAGTTAGGGTGGAAGAGGCAAAAATAAGGCAAGGAAGAGGTAAGGTCCAGAAAGCCTAAGAATTGCATTTAAAATTGAGTTTTATCTAAATACTTTGAAAGTCACTAAAAACTCAATTCTAAGTTATCAGATAAATGAAGCCCAAGGGCATGTTTGATGCTAAAAACATTATGGTAATCTAAGCAATTGATATCTGGTACAGACAGGGGAAAGTGGACACTGATTTCTAGTGAAGAGCAATAAACAGAACAGCAGGATGAGAATGCGCTGAGCTTTTCACCAGTACAGTTACAACATGGGAGAGAAAAAAGGTCGACAAACACATAAGGCTGTATACAGTGCCCTGGGCGCTTACAGTGAAGACAAAATGTGCTTTCCTTTACCTAAGGAGGTTACCATGAAAAAGTGTGAAGTCTGAAATGAGCAATTCTGACTTGTTAATTTCTAGATTTCAGGAGATCCTGAGATACTTGAAAATTACATTGAGACAATGGGCTGGAATGCACAACAGTCTGATTTCTGATGATGGTGTTGCAGTGAGAAGCAGATGGATTTACTTTTATTCCCTTAACCTTTTCTATATGTTTTTCCTTAGAGATGTCATATTTGAATCATGATAGCACTACCTTTTTTTTTTTTTTTAACTGTATCTCATTTGATAAAAATCCATTTCCTTTAGCTTAGGGTTATCAGAGCAAGGAAAAGACTGTGCCTGTGCTTTCATAATTGACAGCTTTTATAAGCTGATAAACTTTAGCATCTCTTAGGAATATTTATATTAATGTTTAAGGGGATTTTTTTTAAGAACTGAAAAAGCATTTTAAGTAGGTTTTTTTTTTCTCTAAATGTAATTTCTTTTGTATTTTTTTTTTTCCAGAGCATTTTGCTACTTTGGGAACAGTTTGAAGAAACCAGTCATCATAACTACCATTCACACCACAACTTATCAGGGATCCTCCTAATCATTTTAAGAATTTGCCTTGCACTATCATTAGGATGTGGACTCTATCACATCATCACGGTGGAGAGAAGCACACTCAAAAGAGAGTTCTACATCACGTTTGCCAAAGTATGAGTTGCGGGAGAGAGGGGCTTCTTCTGATTATTCACTTCATTGGTTTCTCTGGGAAGTTAGTAAACAACCATGTGCTCACCTGATTAGCTTCTGTTCTGTGACAGGCATTACGTTCAGTCCTTGGTTTGCTTTATTCATTTAATCTTCAAAACCTACATGATGTGAGTATTATTATCCCTATTTTGGAGAACCTATTGAACAGTATTTTGCACCTAATCTTTGGGAATTCATCTTTGCCTGGATCAGAGTTTCTTTATCCATGGGGATTCTACATTTTTTTCTGTGGTATCAGAATATTTTTTAATCTTCTTTTGGGGGGGGGTGCTAGGGATTTAACCCAGATGTATTCTACCTCCAAGCTATGCCCCAGCCCTATTTTATTTCTTTTTATTTGGAAACAGAATCTCACTAAGTTTCTGGGGCTGGCTTTGAACCTGTTATCCTCCTGTATCAGTCTCCCAAGTACTGGGATTACAGGCATGTGCCACCATGCCTGGCTTTTTTTTAAATCTTTAATAAATTAAAATGCGGTTTGCAGTTTCCCAACAGTTACTGACCGTGAACTGTTACTCTCAGAGCGTTCTTCCCCGTAAGCAGATGAAGCCAGGAGTCTGAGTCCCTGCTGCGTTTTGGCCACTTTATCCACACGATCAAGTCTACTTTGTTCCTCTTTCTATATCCTTCTTATTCCTGAGAGATTTGAAAGAAAATTTGATTCTCTCTAAATCTAGTTAAAGAAAACACCAGGAAAAGGATTGGAGCATAAATTCCCAAAGTCTGTAAGACTGTCCCAAGGATCAGAGTGGGGAGTCGGGGGTAAAAGGACCCAGGGGGGGGCAGAATAGCCTCAGGTGCAATTGAGGGGCACTGAATAAAAATAAGGGCAGTGGAAGCTCCCAAGGAGGTGCTGAGTACGTTTTCTGAAAGGGGGTGGCAGGCCAGTAAGTTTGGGATTCTGTGGGGTGGAGCAGTAGCATACAGAAGCCTCTCCCCAGAAGACCCCGTTTTTCTGTCGGGTTGAGGGAATCTGTATCCCTTTGTCTTGATACCCTCTCCAGTCATCCCCACCTGGTCCATGGAGACTGCAGGCAGCGGGGGCAGGAAGACTGATCCTCCCTATGCCTGAGGTCCAGCTTCTCGAAACTGCCTTGGTAACTCTGAGTGCCAAAAAGGCAAGAGAGTACCATTCTTTGGAATTTTTCACTGGGATAGGAGTGCTTTTTATTGGACAAGTTAGTATCTATTTGAGGTATTTAGGCACTTGATTTTTTTTTTCTTTTACCTTTTTACTATTTAAAATAGTACCAAATGTTTTTCCTTGAACTTAAAAAAATTATTTTGTATGTCTTAATTTTAACTTTTTGAATAAAGTCAAACATTAAAAAGTGCTTCTTACTCAGTTATCATTACCTCCTCATGTAATTACTGGTCTCAGTTTCTAATTTATCCTTCTAGAGAATTTTACTTATTAATTAGTGTGTTTGTTTGGTACTAGGGATTGAACCCAGGTGCATTCTACCTCCAAGCTACACCCCCAGCCTTTTTTATTTTTGAAACAAGGTCTCACTAAGTTGCTGAGGGTCTTGCTACATTGCTGAGGCTGGCCTCAAATCTGTGATCCTTCTGTCAAAGCCTCTACACACATACACACACACCTCCATACAAGTAATAACATACTAAATACTTTTTTTTTTTTTTTTTTTTTTTTTGTGGTACTGGGGATTGAACTCATGGGCATTCTACTTCTAAGCTACACCTCTAGTCCTATTTTTTATTCTTTATTTTGAAACAGGGTCTCATTAAGTTGCAGAGGGCCTCGCTACATAGCTGAGGTGGCTGCCAACTCAGATCCTCTGGTCTCAGCTTCCCAAGTACTGGGATTACAAGCGTGCACCACCACACCCAGCCTAAATACTTTTTTCTACATCTTTTTTACCCTTAAATCTTCAGTGTGCCCCAAGTATCACTACAACTACTTAATAAGTTATTTTTTCAAATTTAATTTTGGGAAAGAAAATATGTTGTCATGGTTCAAACGGAAATAGGAAAAGGTATTTTAAAAGTATAATGTAAATGGCTTTTCATTCTTACCTGCTCAGTTCCCTCTGCATACTACCTGTTATGCAGGTAACCACTATTAGTTTTTTTATGTGTATTTTTACAGAATTTCTTTGTGGATCTACATGCAAATATGACTGCATTTTTACTTTTTTCTTTCTATAGATTACACACTTGTACCTTTTCTCAATTATTAATGTGTTACTTACATTAATGCATTTATAGTATATCTAAATATATGTAATTAGGCTTACAAGATTATAAATACCCCAATATGATGTAAAATTACAATGCACCCAATAAAAAATAAAAATAAAGATTTTAAATACTCCAAAAAGTACTCATTTGGTTAGAAACAAAATATTAATGTTACAGCAATAGTAAATTTATTTCTATGTTTTATTACAAACTCTATTCTGAAGGTCAGTTGAGCCAAACAGGACCTAAATATGCTAGTAATGATTTCTTTATCTGGTACATTCTGAAAATAAAGACCTAGCTGTACTTATTTGATTTATTCTTTATTTGTTCCAGGGCTGTATCTTGTGGTTTTTATGCCATCCAGTTCTCGCATGCATTTCTATCCTTTTTAGTGACTACCAAAGAGATAAGGTGAGTCTTTTTAAGTGAAAATATAGTCTTTAAAAAAAAAATGAAAGAAAAATAGTCTTGGTTAGGGGAATATTAAAGTAGGAGGGGCCTATTTATTCATTCAGAAGTTTCTTGAATTTTTAAAAATAAACTTTGAAACAAAATATTAAGCCAGTGAGCATATGAATTAGAAGTTTAAAATTTTTATAAGAGACTTTTTTTAGTAATTAGTTTTATAAGCAAAATGATGGGAATAGATTTTGTTCTTATATTAGCCTATTTCAGAATAATGTTTTATAAGTTGAATTATAGATTTTTTTTTTTCCATAGTGCTGGGTGCTGAACCCAGGACCTTGTGAATGCTAAGCAAGTGCTCTACCACTGAGCTCAAATTATAGAATTTATAATACATCTTTGTTAAGAAAAAGATTAAAAATTTTGCTATGTAATGGTAAAAATCAAGATAGGTTTATAAAAATCAGTCTAGTTGCTTTAACAGACTACAGACTGGAGCACCGCGCTGAGGTATGCCAGGTCTTGATTGTGCCGATACCTACCTTCTTAGGTGACTGGCTCTGTCATTTCAAAGTGGAGTTCTGCGGAGCCCTTTACAGAGCAATACGGTATGTGCTTGAATGCACAAATGTTTATTGAGGCTGAGGTATTCACGAAGAGTAAATAAATAGAAAGGTAGTGTACAGAAATAGAGAAGCAGCTGGAATAATTTCGAAAGGGCTTTTAGAGTAGTCTTAACATTTGAGTGGCGTCACACTTTATTCCTCTTACTGATTTTTCTCATGAGTTACTGAAACTCCTCTGTCTGTAATGTTCATACCCGTAGGAGAGAATGGTTTAGCAAGTTTTTCTTTTGTGTCTTAATTTGGCATCTATAAACTGTTCAAGAAATTTACCTTTGAACAATTACAGTTCTAAACAGAAGTTGTCTTTTCCTGTTGAAAAAAAAATTTTTATAATATGTAGCCATGATAAAGGAAGGATAGAGAGCCGGTCGTGGTGGCGCACGCTTGTAATCCCAGCATTCGGGAGGCTGAGACCTGAGGATCCGGGTTCGAGGCTAGCCTCAGCTACCTAGTGAGGCACTCCGCAACTTAGTGAGACTCGGTTTCAAAATAAAGAATAAAAAATAGGGCTGGGGGTGTAGCTCGGAGGTAGAATGCCCCTGAGTTCAATCCCCAGTACCACAAAAAAAAAAAAAAAAGATGAAGGATAGAGTACTTGTAAAAAGTGTATATGGTTCATGATAAATTGAATATGATTCCTCTGTTTCTGCATGCAGTAAGAGCATTCCTTTTCTTTTCTTTTCAGGTTATCACAATAGGTGTTATCCTTTGCCAGTCTGTTTCCATGGTTATTCTCTACAGACTCTTCCTCTCCCACAGTCTGTACTGGGAAGTGTCTTCTCTTTCCTCAGTAACTCTACCACTGACTGTATCATCTGGACACAAAAGTCGCCCTCATTTCTGATACTTGATTTTTGTTGAAAGAAAAAGTGTATTTGTTAAAAGAGTGCAATAAGGATCCAAATACAGTGACTCTTTTTTCATACATTTGGTATGAAAAGTTGAATAGTGAAAGCAGAGCGTGTTATTTATATGACTGCATTTAAGCAGTAACCAAAACCTGGAAACTATAATAACTGAAATGTGTTGAAATTTACCTACACAATAAACTTTAAAGAAAGAGTGTTGTTATAAGGCGATTAAAGCAATTTTCATATGGAAATAAATGTGAAGAGCTATATAACACTTTGTAAGATATTCACCACTTATAATGCCTCTTATCAATTGCTAACTCAGGTGTAATAGTCTTTTAAAGAGTAATCTGTTAAATATGATTACTTATACATATCTAAACTAGTGCAGTTATAAAATCAGTGTAATACACAGATTTTTAAAAAGTGCTTTTTTATGCTTTAAAGAAAATGCATTTCATATTAGAGTTTAAAGGAATAGAAAATGGAATTACTTCCGGAAACATATAAAATATGTTCACAGTTAAATGAATAAGCTTTTGTTTGTTTGTAGGTGGGGGTATTTTCCAGTATTGTCTTTTCATTTTTAGCTCTAATTCAGGTTTAGCTTGATTAGCAAAATATTTCTGACAAATAATTTATGAAAAATCAAACTTAGATACATTACATGGGTTGTAAGGACAAAAGGTTTTAAAATCTGAGCACTTATTGGAGGGACAGGAAGGTTACATGTTTAAAAAGAAGGAAAAGGTTCTATGTGATATGGTGCTAAAATTTTAATCCTGATATAATTCATTTCTCTTACATTGAACCCCAATCATAATTAAGCCATATACCCAGATTAAATTAACAGAAGCATTTCACATAAATGTTGGTTTCAGTCATCAACTACCCATGAATTCCTGCCCAAGGATACTTAATCAGGATTAAATTTTCTATGAATAATTGAAAAACAAAATACTCACTGGATTTGTTATAATCCGTGTTGGCACTGGATTCTAAGTAGTTGCCATTTTGAATCCTTTGTAATAAAGCCATATTTGTGTGTGAGTGTGTGTGTGTGTGTGTGTGTGTGTGTGTGTGTGTGTGAGAGAGAGAGAGAGAGAGAGAGAGAGAGAGAGAGATGCTCCAATACTGAGTATGTTAGTTAAAAAATACTCTATCAAGTGTCTGATTGAAGAATTGCTATATGGTTGTCAATACCTGCTGTATAAAATGAGTATTCTCATTAATAGTTACTGGCTGAAAATTATTCTGTTGCAGTTTGTCAGGTTTAGGTCTTTTTATTTTACCTTTGACTTATTTTCAAAATATTTTTTAATCTGCTTAACACATTTTTAAGTAAGAAATGGTGCAGTGATCTGGTGATCTAACTTTTAAATTAAATAGTTAAAATAATGAAGTACAACTTAAAAAATATCTATGGCTTTGTCTTTTTCTCCCTTGCATGCAGTCTCATTGGAAATGAGTAGCATTCTGCTTCATTTTAAAGGCAAAATATTTGTGTTTGTAACTAGCAAAATGGCACAGTAACAAAGCTCAGCCTGCTGACTAAGTTATCTCTATTAGTTTTTAATATATCATTTAGTAAATGAGAGCTACAGGTTAAGACTAGAAAGGCTGAGTGATGATGTAGGTTTACAGGATCTGCTGAGTGGTAATAACCTTTCTCTCTTATCATATCTCACTAATAACACCAGTGGACATCTGTGGTGTTCAACTGAGTTGGAGTTAGTTAAACTAAAGAAAAAGAATGAAGCCTTTTCATAAATTTTATGAACTTGCAACAGTGAGAAGGGAATAATCTTTTGGGTTATTTAACACAAAGAACAGTAACTAATCAACATATATGAAATTTATTACTAATGCTTACATTTACGAAACTAACATTTTTTACTTTATTTTTAATGTGTTGTTGAGATTATTGATAATATATTTTGTTATTCAAAAGCCATTGTTAAATGAAGGAAAACAGTTGTTAATAAATGTGTAAAACTGTCCTTGATTAGTAATTAAGAACAAATTTATAATCTATAAGTCATAACATAGCATCCCTGCTTGCTTGCTTTCTAAATGTTTACATGGAGATGTACCACTGCAGATTACAGAAAGATTGTGTAGTGCAAACTCTAATGAAAGATAAAAACTTTTTTACTTTTCTTCTTGTCAGAAATGATTTTCTATCTGATTTTACATTTTTCTTAAGAAAAAAGGTCTGCCAGCACCCCTTTCCTTTTTAGAAGCATCTTTTTCTTCCCTTAAAATATGAAGACATTTATTTCTATTGATAGGTGTAAGAATACAAACGCCTACAGGCATTTTACCTTCCTTAACCCTGAGCCCTATTGCAATAACCGAGCTCCTGTTTAAGTAGGAAACAGTGAATTTTTCCTCTCAGGTCACCTAACCATGTAGTTTTTCTGTATATATATATGGTTTCAGCGAGAATGAATGACTCTTCATAGTTAATTTTAGCTATTGATTTGACATTAAATCTAGACTTGTGCTGAAATCTGAAATGAGATTGAATACCTATAAGAAGAACTCAGTACACTTCCATATTTGAAGCTGGCTTTTAGCCAGACAATATTACTAGCAAGGAGTTAATCCAGGCAGAAGAGCTTGCTTTAGGGAAACTTTTCATGATTTCAAGTAAAATAAGCCAAGTCAGATGAAAATGGAAACTACACAAGTCTAAGGTTGAGTCCATTGAAACTCAACATGAACACAGGCCCCTTCAACAGTTTCCCCTTAGGAGACGCTACATTCTCTGGAAATTTTTTTGGAAACCTGGAATTATTTTTGTTTGTTTATTTTTGTGGCACTGGGAATTGAGCCCAGGGTCATTCTACTTCCGAGCTACATCCCCAGCCATATTTTATTTTTATTTGGAAACAGTGTCTGGCTAGGTTGATGAGAGTCTCACTACTTGCTAAGGCTGTCCTTCCTTGAACCTGCAATCCTCCTGACTCAGCCTCCCCCAGTACTGGGGTATCAGGCATGTTCCACCACTTCTGGCTCTGGAATTATTATTATTATTATTATTTTTTTTTTTTTTTTTGCAGTACTGGGAATTGAACTCAGAGGCTCAGAGGCATTCTACCTCCGAGCTATACCCCCAGCCCTATTTTTTCTTTATTTTGAAACAGGGTCTCACTAAGTTGCGGAATGCCTCACTAGGTAGCTGAGGCTGGCCATGAACTCAGATCCTCCAGTCTCAGCCTCCCAAATGCTGGGATTACAAGCGTGCGCCACTACGCCCGGCTTGGAATTATTTTTGAAACATGCTCTTATATAGGTTCTGTGGCATGAAATCTTTGAGGACTTTGTTTTTGTATTGAGAATTGGTTTGGTTGTTAGAAACAGCTGCTTGGAGACCAGATCTGAAGAAGTAATACCGTTTTTTGTTCCAACACAAATTTGTGAATTGCAACAGAAATGACGAGATTGATTTTCTTATGAGGTCTGAAAACTAGTGTGGAAGCACTGTAGCTTAAACCCTGGTAGCTGTGAAGTGACTGCTTCCCCACCTGGGAGGCCTTCTGCAGAGCTCCGAGGGCATCGTGCGCAGCGTGCTCCTGGAGGGCAGTGAGACCTGGAGGCGTGGGAAGGAGATGTCCTGCCCCCGGTCACCATTCTCCACAGTGCAACAAAACAGTCTTCAAAAGGGAGCCAGCCAGACGATGGGCATCCAGGAATTCTTTGTGGTAATCTCCGAACTTCTTGTAAGTTTGAAATTATTTCAAAATAAAAAATTCAAGATATTTAAATTAGATTCAACTGCTAAGACACTGATGTAAACTTCACTCGTTTCCCATTGTACTTAGAAAAAGGAAGTCCCCATGCATTACTATGCCATGGAAGACTCCATGAGATCTATCTAGTTAGTCCCTACCGCTGTGTGTGATCATATTTTGTACTGCTTTTCCTGCCTTACCCAGCTGCATTGTCCTTTCTTCATTAAAAAAAAAAAAAAAAAAAAATACCCAGTTTTGCCAAGCATGGTGCTCACGCTTGTAAGCCCAGTACTTGGGAGGCTGAGACAGGAGGATCATAGGTTCGCCTCCAGCCTCCGCAACTTAGGCCCTCCACAACTTAGACCCTGTTTCAAAATAAAAGGACAAAGTAGGGCCACGAGTGAAGCTCAGAAGTTGAATACCCCTGACTTAGCTCCCCAGAACAACACACACACACACACACAAAACCAGTTTATATCACTGCCCCAGGCTTGGCACTAGCCATTCCCTCTGCCTGGGATATTCTCTTCCAACTCTTGGCGTGGTTGCACAAGTGAATCCTCATCCCTCAGATTCTCAGCTCTGGTGTCTTTCAGAGACCTCAGACCATCTGTGGTGGATTTATATGATGCCAATTAAGTCAAGCTGGAAATATGTTAGCTCCAGGACCATACAGCCTGCAAGTACTGTTTGATGGGAAATCTAGAAGGCAGAGGAGGTAAAGTAGCAGCCAGATCCAGGTCCTTCCTGCAGTTAGAAGGCCCAAGCAAGGCATCAGACACAGTTGCAGCTCATCCGCCTCGCTGCTTACCCATTGGCTTGTCTTGGCCGATGGAACCACGGCCAGGCCTGCAGGAACACAGCTCCTGCTGGATCATCGACTTCAGCGTCTGACTCCTGGGCCAGGTGTGTGTTTTAGTCAGTGTCAGCTTCTTCAAGACAATAGCATCATTCAGGGGATGATTGGAGGAAGTGAGAGACTGACTTGGTTGCAGGCCATCCTCACAAGTTCCTCAGATCCTGTAGGTTCTGCTCATCCTAGCAGATTCCTGGCTTCCCCCATCTGTGTCGTCTTCTCTTCCCAGCTGCCAGGCAGAAAAGAAAGAGCCTCCTAAACCCCTACGGCAAGTGCCTTGTTTTGAATATTACAGGTGTTACATCCCAGGGGTTCTCTTGTTCTAATTAGACCCTGACTGATAGATCATCCTAATGCTGTTCCCTCATTCTAATTACTCTCACATTATCTTTTTTCCCCCTTGTTGTAAACAGTTGCTTCATCTTCTTTGTTGCCTCTCTCCAATTAGAATGCAAATTCTAAGAGAGTTTGATCATTGTCTTGTTCGTGACAAGCACCTAGAACATTCCATGGTGCCCACCAGATACTCAAAAATATTTTTGAGTGAATGAATGGAAGCAATTCCAAAAAAGTTCTAGGTGTTTACTTAGCAATGTAGCGTTAATTAAATAATAGAACTGTCCAGAGTGAATTCAATAATGCTTTACCTGTTTAATGAATTTTATGAGAGTTGGAAGTGTGTAAAAACTTTGTGTTGTCAAGTAGCTATAAAGTCTCATCTGTAAAACTCAGTTATGAGAGGCTGCAACACATCGGAGGGAGTTCTCCTTTCTTTTATGTAATACTCCGAACCATTGTGTCTGCTTTCTTAACCTATCACATCCAGAAGCATCAATTTAGTAGTTTTAAGTCAGCTAGAAGAAAGAATGTTGACAGTGACTGGAAGTAGCTGGGAGAAAATAGGGAACTAAAAATAACACATCACGGAGGCTGGGGTCACTTAGTGTAAGTGAAAACAGCCCTGTGTATCCCAATAGACTCTTGGAGCTTTACTGTTCAATATAATTCATAACAATGGCCCTGTAATCAAGAACGAATTAAGTTATAAATTATGTTTGGTGTCCGGGACAAACGTGCAAATACATGGTAATATTTTATTCTTGTTAAACAGGTAATATAGGTGCACCATATAAAAATGAGACGGTTGAGCTGGGCGTGGTGACACATGCCTGTAATCCCAGTACTTGGGAGGTTGAGATAGGAAGATCACAAGTTTGAGGACAGCCTCAGCAAGTAGTGAGACTCTCATCAACCTAGTGAGACCCTGTTTCAAAAATAAAAATAAAATAGGGCTGGGGATGTAGCTCAGAGATAGCCCCTGGGTTTAATCCCCAGTACCACAAAAAAAAAAAAAAAAAAAAAAAAAAGGATTTTGTTTGTGGTGCTGGGGAATGAACCCAGGAGCATCCTACCTCTAAGCTACACCTCCAGCTCTATTTTATCTATCTATCTATCTATCTATCTATCTATCTATCTATCTATCTATCTATCGAAACAGGTTCTCACTAAACTGCTGAGAGCCTCGTTAAGTTGTTGAGCCTGGCTTTGAACATGCGATCCTCCTGTTTGAACCTCCCAAGTACTGGGATTACAGATGTGTGCCACCACATCCAACTTGAAAAGAGTTTTTAAAAAATCCTGCCAGGTGCAGTGGCACATACCTATGATGTATGTGAGGCTGAGACAAGAGGATCATAAATTTGAGACCAGCCTCAGCAATTTAACAAGATGTTCAGCAACCTAGCAAGACCCATTTCAAAACAAAAAATAAAAAAAGAGTTGGAGACATAGCTCAGAGGTAGAATGCCCCTGAACTCAATCCCCAGTGCCACAACAAAAAAACCTCCTGGCCACTCATTTCCCTTCCCCGGATCCAACCTATGTTACCTGTAAGTTTCTTCTTATCTTTCTAGAGATGGCCCCATGCATGTATAAACACGCATAAGTATGAAACAAATTGCAGCTTACCGTGCAGACAGCTTTGCACGTTCAGCAGTTTATTCTGTAGCCTTGCCTATAGAGTTGCCACATTCTTTTCATCAGTTACATAGAACTCCATTATATGGGTATACTTCATTTTTATCAGTTTTCTATTACTGGACATGGTTGTTTTCCAGTCTTTTACTATTATAGATAAGGCTGAAGTTAAGACTATGCAATCAAGAATTTGCCTAATTTTTCTCCCCTTCTCCCAGAATGCTCCCACTTCCCACCCCAATTCAAGATCTGAATTCTTTGAATTTTTTAAGTGGTAGAACAGTCTGTGACTCATGGTGGACCCTGATAGTTATGCTAGCGGGATGACTCAGGATGTAGGTGGGCCACACCAAAAAGACCAACCATCTGACCAGAGTCACATAATTTCAGCCCAACTTCTGGGAAGGGGAGAGAGGCTAGAGATTGGGTTGAACCTTATGGCCAAGATTCGATTTATCATGTCTGTGTGATGGAATTTTAATAAAACTCTTCATAGCAGTTCAGGTAAGCTTCCCTGGTTGGCAGTACTGTGTGTCATCTACAATGATGTCCTAGGAAGATGACATGCCTCTTGTGTTTGGGATCCTCCCAGACCTCACCCTGTGTGTGTCTTCTTTCAGCTGTTTGGTATTCTTTTGCTATAGTAAACTAATTGAATGTGTAGTGCTTTCCTGAGTTCTGTGGATTGTTCTGGTGAATTATCCAACCTGAGGGTTTGTGGGAACCTTGAACATGTAGCCATTGGTCAGAGTGAGGATAGACCTAGAAATGCCCAAACTTGGTGCCGGTATCTGAGGGAAGGGCAGTTATATGGTGGATTAAACTGTGATGTTTGGGTTAACTTTAAGTAGATGGTTTTAGAATTCATTGCAAATATACTTGTATAATATTAGCTGCCAGTCTGACAATAATTTTTTATCTCATTACAGTCTAATAGGCATTATTTCTCATTATTAATTTATGTGTTTGCCTACATTTCTATTGAATTGGTTGTCTTCTTTATAGGTTTGTTGAACTTCTTTTTAAAAGAAATTGGCCACTTGTGATATGACTTTAAAAGGTATTTTCCATTTCTCTATTTTAATGACATTTATTTTTTCTTTGTAGATTTTTTTAATACAGGTAAAATTATCAAAAAAAAAATTTTTTTTGGACTCCTGTGCTCTACCTATCTCCCAAGTAGGAAAGCCATACTTATCTCTTTATTTTATTTATTTTTTTTGGTACTGGAGATTGAACTGAGAGGCATTCTACCTCTAGCTACCCCCAGTTCCATTTTATATTTTATTTTGAAACAGGGTCTCACTAAGTTGCAGCCTCATTAAGTTTCTGAGGCTGGCTTTGAACTTGCAATTCTCCTGTCTTAACCTCCCAAGTACTGGAATTATAAGCATGTGCCACCATGCCTGACTCTACTTACCTCTTTAGATTATGCTTAAATCCAATTATTCTTGCTAATTTTTTCATACAAACTTTTGAATTAATTTTTCTGATTTTCAAGAGAAAGAAATTCTGTTTGGTATTTTTAGTGCAATAAATTAAAATTTTAATTTAAGGAGATTTGGCTTCTTTAACATGTTGGGTGTTTAACCCACAGATGGTAGCTTCATCTCACTGGCTCCTTGGCCAAGCACAGCAACTGTCTGAAACCATGGTCATTCCCATAGTAATCCAAGAAACTGGTATGAAATACTTTCCCTTTCCTTAATGTAACTATGTGTTTGTCATCCTTTAAAGACATCTTTATAAGGATCTTAGACACTTCTTGATACCCCTGCATATTTTAATGTTTTCTTTTATTATGTTTTACATTTGATTATTGTTTACATAAAGACTATTGATTTCTGTATCCTAATTTCCTCCTAGCCATCTAAATAAATTCTAATAGTTGTAATGATTTTTTAGTTGGTTCACTTGTGGTTTCCAGGTAAATAATCTTGTTATCTACAAATAATGGTCATTTTTTGTCTTCATTTTATACTTCTCATTTTTGCTCCTTATTGCTGGTGTCTCCATGACAATGTTAAATAACCTTGATAAACATACATACACAGTGGTAAGATTTCTACATTCTACATGTGGTGGTTCTGCATAGACTTTGAAAAGTTAAGTATGTAATTCCTAGGTCATCAACTAAACAAACAAACAAAAACCCCTTTGCAACAAGATATTGTTAAAAATGCAATAGAAAAATTAAAATAGAGCCGGGCGTGGTGGCGCACGCTTGTAATCCCAGCATTCGGGAGGCTGAGACCGGAGGATCCGGGTTTGCGGCCAGCCTCAGCTATCTAGTGAGACACTCCACAACTTAGTGAGACTCGGTTTCAAAATAAGGAATAAAAAATGGGGCTGGGGGTGTAGCTCGGAGGTAGAATGCCCCTGAGTTCAATCCCCAGTACCGCAAAAAAAAAAAAAAAAGAAAAATTAAAATAGGATAACAAAAAATAATAACACAAGATATTGTTAAAAATGAAATAGAAAAATTAAAATAGGATAAAGAAAAATAATAAAATAACACAAAAGAAGTAGAAATGAATTAAAATAACATTTTTCAAAAACAAGCAGAAAAATAATAAAATGGTAGACCTACATCCAAACATATCAATAATTGCATTAAATATAAATGTTCTAAACACATTCATTAAAAGACAGAGATTGTCAGAATAGAGTTTTTGTTTGTTGTTTTGTTTTTGCAGTACTAGGGATTGAACCCAGGGGTATTCTAAATTTCAGCTACACCCCCAGCCCTATTTTTTATTCTTTATTTTGAAACAGGGTCTCAGTAAGTTGCAGAGGGACTCACTAAGTAGTTGAGGCTGGCCATGAATCTGCAACTCTCCTATCTCAGCTTCCCAAGCACTGGGATTACAAGAATGCGCCACCATGCCTGGCAGAATAGAGTTTTATTTTTATTTATTTATTTATTTATTTTACAGAATAGAGTTTTTAAATTATCCTACTACATGCTAGCTGGAAGAAACTCACTTCAAATGATGAGAAATTATACCCATGTCTTAGTCTGTTCAGGCTGCTGTAACAAAATACCTTAGAGTGGTAGTTTAAACAACTGAAATGTATTATCCCCAGTTCTAGAGGCTGGAAAGCCTAATATCAAGGCACAGCATATTCAGTATCTGGTGAGGCCTTGCTCTCTGCTTCAAAGATGGTGCCTTGTTGCTGTCATTACCTGACAGAAGAGGTGGGGGTAGGTACCTCAGGCCTCTTTCAAAAGGGCACTGATATGGGCTGGGATGTAGCTCAGTGGTAAAGTGCTTGCTCTGCAAGTGCAACGCCCTGGGTTCGATCCCCAGTGCCAAAAAGACTGAAAAAAAAAAAAAAAAGTCAAAAGGGCACTGATCCAGCCAGGTTTGGTGGTTCACACCTGTAATCCCAGGACATAAGAGACTGAGACAGGAGAATCACAGGTTAGAGGTCAGTTGCAGCAACTTGGGGAGACCCTGTTTCAAAATAAAAAATAAAATAGGGCTGGAGGTGTTGCTCAGAGGTACAATGCCCCTAGGTTCAATCCCTAGTGCCAAAAGCAAGGGGGGGGGGCACTAATCCAATTCATAAAGGTGTAGCCTTCATAACTTAATCACCTCCCAATGGCCCTACTTCCTAACACCATAACATTGATTCCAACATATGAACTGGGTGGGATGTGAGTGTATCAACATTTAGAGCATAGCATTATGCAAACAATAATCAACTGAAAGCTGCAATGACTATATTAATATCAAAGTAGACTTCAAAGTAACACAAATTATCACAAATAAAGAAAGGGGAAAAGGATCAATTTAGCAAGATGTTACACTGCTAAACAGACCTCCAAAATACATATAGTAAAAACTGATATAACAGAAAAGAGAAACAAACAAATCCATAATTATAGATGGAGACTTCAGTACTCTTTTCTTGGTAGGCAATAAAACTAAAAGACTGAAAATAGCTAAATATACAGAACAATTGATCAGCACTATCAATCAGTTTGATCTTTTTGCATTTGTAGAGCACTCAACAACAGTGAAATACACAATTCTTTTTAGGAGCACATGAACCATTCACCAAGATAGACCATATCCTGGGTTATAAGCCATAACAAATCTAAAATAATTGAAATCATACAAAGTATGCTCATTGATCATAATCAGCAGTAGAAAGATAACTGGAAATTTTTGCAAACACTTGAAAATCAAGCACTTAGAAATTATTCATGAGTCAGGCATGGTGGAACATGCCTATAATACTAATATTTGGGAGGCTGAGACAGGAAGATTGCAGAGTCAAAGCCATCCGCAGCAATTTAGCAAGGCACTCAGAAACTTAGCAAGACCCTGTTTTCAGATAAAGATAAAATAGGGTGGGGGGGTAGGATAAAATAGAGTGGGGGGGTAGTAGCATGGAGGTAGAATACCCCTGAGTTCCAGCCCCAGCACTACTACACACACACACACACACACACACACACACACACACACACACACACTCCATGGCTTGAGCTGGGCACGGTGGTATGCACCTGTAATCCCAGCTACTCTACTCAGGAGTCTCAAACAAGAGGATCATGACCCCAGGAGTGGGAGGTCAGCCTGGCTAACATAGCGAGAACCTGTCTAAAAAAGATAGTGTCCACAGTTTAACAAATATATTTCAAACTGACCAAAAATGAAAATGCAGAGTATCAAAATTTGTGTGGGGAATGGGGGCAGTGGTAGTTGTAAGTATTTCTTAGGAGAAAATTTATTTATTAATCTACTTACTTATTAGTAAACTTATTTAATTTATTAATTTGTTTATTAAATGCTTATCTAGAGAAAAAGAAAGATCTTGAATCAATAAGCAACCAACTCAATAAAATAAAAATGCCAAAGCAAGCAGAGGGAATAAGATAATACAAATAAGAACAGATATTAATGAACTTGATCACAGAAAAAAAAACAAAAAGATTAGTGGTAGCAAAAGATTCTTTGAAAAGAGCGATAGAATTGATAAACTTTTAGCAAGATTGACATAGAAAAAAAGGAAGACACAAATTATTAATACTAAGACTAAAAAAGGAAATAGTCAAATTCTGAAAAATGCTACAAAAAAGGAAAGAAAGAAAACATAAGAATACTTCCTCTACTAACATAAATAAAACAATTTAGATGAAATAACCAATTCCCTGGAAACTCTGTGTCCAGAGCTATGAAGAGCTGAGAGTTTACTTATGAGCTGAAGGGCTGCTACACTTGGATGTTTCCTCCAGATTCGGGTGTTGGAAGCTTGGTCCGTGGTGCAGTGGCGTTGAGGGTGTGGCCTAATGAGAGGTGGTTGGGCTGTAAGGGCAGAGCCCTCTAAGCAGATCAATACCATTATCATGAGTGTGTTAGTCACTGTGAGGGATAATAATTTCACCCATCATCAACATCCAAGACGTTATTGGTTATTTCATCTAAATTGTTATATTTATGTTAGTAGAGGAAGTATTCTTATATTTTCTTTCTTTCCTTTTTTGTAGCATTTTTCAGAATTTGATTATTTCCTTTTTTAGTCTTAGTATTAATAATTTGTGTCTTCCTTTTTTTCCTATGTCAATCTTGCTAAAAGTATCAATTCTATCGCTCTTTTCAAAGAATCTTTTGCCTCCACTAATCTTTCTTTTTGTTTTTTTCTGTGATGATACAATTTTCCTCTTTTGTTCTATTGACAAACATAGTAAGTAACATTAATAGATTTCTTGAGGTTGACTGCATCATTCAATGCAGTTTTAGGAGTCTCACCCTCCCAAACCGAAGAGACTAAAACAACAACTCTGTGGTACTTAATAGTATATAAACTTTAGCAACCGGAGAATGAGAATATTCAGATTCATTCATTCGTTGAGAAGGTCTGTCGAAAGACTCCTTTGTGTTTGTTCTGAATGGTGTATTTAAAGTCAGTTGTTTTGAATATTTGCGCTATACATCACTTAGATTTCAGGTGCACCCCACTTAAGGTGTTAGCAGCTGGCTCGTTAGGACGAAAAGCTTTCGTAATTAGAAGATATGAGAGTGGAGTGGAAGGAGCGTGGACTTTGTGGCAAGATAGGCTCGATGTCGCAACCTGGCTCTGCCAGTTTTCCATGACTTTCCCATCTGTAACTGGGTTCAGAGCCAACAGTGATTCTCTGAGCTTGGAGAGAAGAGGTCTCGCAGGGTAGAGTGAGGAGTGGCCAGATCTAGAGGTGGGTTCTAGTGTTACCAACTCAGGCTCATGCACAGATTACAAATGTTGTCCATGCCTACTCCACACGGTGTTCATCATCTGTAGACCTGAAGGGTGTGTAGGAAATTTTCAGTGAACCTGAGGTTATTTCTAATCTATCCATTCATGGAGATAATATTTAAATGCCCCTGAGATGAAATGTTTGTTTTAAATCATCGTACATATGTGGTTAGAACAGAAAGTAGGTGTGTTTGGAACATGTTCAAGATTCTATCTAATTCACACACGACTGCATTCCAACTCACTCCCACACAAAATAAACTTTTACATCTCTTGCCTAGCCTGCGAGCCTTATAGATCATTCAGAAGATTAGTTTTTTAAGACTTGCCCAGAAGTCAGTATTTGTAAAGGTTTTTTTTTTTTTTTTTTTTTTTTTTTTTTTGGTTGGTTGGTTGGTTTTTGCAAGTGGGAAAGAGAAGGGTTTTTAGGTAGAATGTGGTTTCTTCCTGGAGACATAATAAATTGTTATAACTTAATGTTTCTCTTCAAACTAGTAAACTATGATATTCTTTATTTCAATTTGTAAAGACACCAGGTTTCATGGAAAGAAATGAGAATTCAGTATGTATTCGAATTTCGTATTTCCAAACTAACAATCCTTATAAACCCTGTGAATTCTACCGTTGATGGTTCCTCAAAGCGTGGAGTGTGGTTCAGAATAGCCTTCTTGATTTAGGAAGGTCAGGTTTAGACTCATAGAAAAGATTACGGCTCCTATCTAGATTTTGAGGTCTTAGATCTCTCACCATTTTTTAGCATAAATTCCCTTCAGGAGAGTAGCATTTCTCTGCCTGCTTTTTGGCTTCCAGTGACCCATGTCTCCTAACTCAGGATCTTTAAGCCCTTTCTCTGGGCTAAAAGAATCATTTGCGCTCAACCAGATGTTTTCCCCCAGGGCTGTGTTTTAAGTCAGTAAGGCAATATTTCCTGCTCTTTGTCTTCTTCTTTTCCATACTTGTACTCTTTATCAAAATGCTGTTTGGTGTTTCTGGTTCTTGATGATGATACACCACTGTCAGCGCAACATTATGCTGAGTTTCAACAGCTGTTGACATGTCTAAACTGCATTATCTTGAAAGTGTTGGCTCTAGTGAAAACTAGAAAGGAGCCAAATGACTGAAACAAAAATTTCAAAGGGTTCCTATGGATACCCCCTGAAACCAGGAAGTACACACTGGGTTGAGTTGACTCATTCTGCCGGTTAACAGCCCCCTCTGCTCTGCTACATCGCTTGTGTACACACGGTGTCATACGCTCTTGAGGAGAATTGGTGCATCTGATGATTGCGATCACAGCGCTAAAGGTGTGCCTTTTTGCCTATAAAATCCATTCTTAAATGGGTTATTGTGTTTGAAGCGATTTATTACAATCTTTAGAGATAAAATATGAATACTGTACAAGGGGTGTTGGAAATCAAGGTATGAAATGGTAGGCTTTATGTAGAGGAGTAATCAGAATATAATGAGTATGCATTCTAATAAGGGCAAAGTCACCAGGGCAGATTGAAAAGACTTCTCTTTATTGCAGGTTGAGCCTGCGCAGAGCTGGACTCAGGCTGTGATAAAGTGGCACTGCGTCGTTCCCCTGCATCTGAGTTTATGAGATCTTTATGTGTCAGGGTGACTTTCCTATTTATATATTCATGTTTTCGTTTTAATATATTTACTTTGAGTTTGATTTTTTTTTTTTTTAATGAGGTGAAGCTTACCGGCATGAATGTGAACACTGTTGATAGCCCCTGAGTTATGAGTGGCAGAGGCCGGAGCAAGGAGGGGGAGAGTCAGGAAAGGAGAAACACAGGCTGAAGTGAACATCAGCTCACTTGTCATTTAAAAGGGGAATGCATTTTGTCTCAGTATATATAGTGACTTCTGGGCGATTTACCGATACTTGGCCCTTTCCATTAACTCTTCATTTTTTCCTCTCTGCTCTCCAGGAGCTTTGTTATCATGCATATTGGTAATATTGGTCTTGCTTTGTGATTTGCTTTTTCAGTATTGTATGTGTATATACAAATACATATGTTGACATTCAGAAATTTAAAGTTTCCACGTAGTCGCATAGATGAACATTTTCCTTTGGGGTTTCTGCTTTGTTCTTCGGCACCCCCAAGATTATATACATTTATATTTATGTGCTTATTTATTTATTTTTGTGGTACTGGGAATATTGAATCCAGGGACATTCTACCTCTGAACTACACCCTCAGCCCTATTTTATTATTTATTTTGCAACAGGTTCTCACTAAGTTACCAAGCAGTGACCTTGAACTCATGATCTTCCTATCTCAGCCTTCGAAGTACTAGGATTATAGATGTGCACCATAGTGCCCTGCTTATTTTTATGTTTTTACTCACTAATTCCATGGTTTCTATTAGTTTTTTGTTTGTTTGTTTTGTTTTGTTTAGTACTAGGGATTGAACCCAGGAAGATTCTTTCTCTGAGCTACACCCTAGCCCTTTTTATTTTGAAACAGGGTCTCACTAAGTTGCTGAGGGTCTCTCTAAATTGCTGAATCTGGCCTAGAACTGGTGATCCTCTTGTCTTACCCTCCCAAGTACTGTCAATTAGTTTTTTACAGTTCTTTATGTGGAATTTATCTTAAAGTGAAATAATAGTTTTTATCCAGGTCTATGCATTAGAATCAGATAAGAAAAAAATAAGTTTAAATTCATCCCAGATTAATTCATTGAGAATCTCTGAGTGGTCTGAGGATCTCACCACTGCATTTTTTTTAGAATTTCTGCAGGTATAACTAGAGTCAAGAACCTTTGTGTAAAGAGCCAGGTAAGAATCCAACACTTGCTTTTTACAAATTGTGCCAATCCACCTTGCAAAGATGTTTTGAAGAATATGCTCATATAAAAAGTCATAATAAAATGTGAACAAGTGAAAAAAAGTATGGATATAAACTTTATATATGCAAATACTCTCTCATTCCAATTTTATACAACCATATATAGTACTATATATACTGAAAAAATACATTTATATCCTGATGATTATTATCTCAGGGTGATGGAATTTAAATTTTCTCATTTCTCATTTTTCATTTTCCAAATTCTTTGTGTGTGTGTGTGTGTGTGTGTGTGTGTGTGTGTGTGTGTGTTACTGGGAATGGAACACAGGGGCATTCTACCTCCGCACTACACCCCTAGCCCTATTTTTTATTCTTTATTTTACAAGCATGCACCACACATGGCTCAAATTCTTTATAATAATCATATATTATTGATTTTTCATGAGAAAAAATTAGTTGCAAAGAATGTTAATTTTAATTTTTTGCTTTTTGGTACTGTAACTGAACTCAGGGGCATTTACCTTCAAGCTACATCCCTAACCCTTTTTATTTTTTCTTTTGAAACAAAGTCTGACTAATTTGCTGAGGATCTTGCTAAATTGCTGAGGCTAGCCTCAAACCTATAATCCTCCTATCTCAGCCTCTTAAGTACTGGGATTATAGGCATGTGCCACTGCACCCAGCTTCACAGAGTGTTGATTTTTCTTAAAGACTAATTTCTAATAATTTAAAAATACATAGAGGAATATTAGAAGTGTTTCAGCTGTGCTGATAATCATTCGGTTAAGTCTTTAGCTTGCAAAGGTAGCTTAGATGAGAACATATGTACTTGCATACCTAACTTCTACTGTTTGTTGCTTATGTTTTTATAAATAAAATAAGCATTTGTTTATATTAAAAATGCTACTTATTTTATACACAAATATTTATTTACCGATGATTGTAAGTTTACTAGATTTCTTTCTTTTTACTGATAATTCACCTCTGAGAATGAATAAAGTTTTGAGAAGGTTGGTAAAAGGAATATGTATATTTCAGCATGTGATTTCTTTGGCCAGTGAGGAAATCATAGCAGCCAATACAGTTTTTATCTTAGTTTATCTTTGAACACTACTCATTTTGCATAAGGAAATCAATTTAATAATAAGATCTTTCATTCATATGAGACTTCTAAAGACATAGAGATTAAAAATTTAAGACAGAACATTTAGTCCATTCTCTTCTTTACAACTCAAAGAGCTTTTCTGAGACTGTTTTTTGCATCTGAACCTGATTAAGCTGGGCATAGTAGCAAACACCAAAATCCCAGTATTTGGGAGGCTGAGACCGGAGGATCCGGGTTCGTGGCCAGCCTCAGCTACCTAGTGAGGCACTCTGCAACTTAGTGAGACTCGGTTTCAAAATAAAGAATAAAAAAAAAAAATAGGGCTGGGGGTGTAGCTCGGAGGTAGAATGCCCCTGAGTTCAATCTCCAGTACCACAAAAAAAAAAAAAAAAAAAAATTTAGTAAGAATGAAAACGTGCTGCTAATCAAATTAGGACACAATATTTTTCAAACATTTGCCATTAGATGCATCTAATTTCAGACATTTTAATAGTTGAAAAGGATATGCATTTCAAAGTCAATGAAACAAAGTCATTATTCTCTTCAACAAAAATACAGAAAAATAAGACAATTTTCTTTTCTAATATATCCAAGACTTTAAACTGAATATCTATATTGCTCTACACCCTACAAGCAAATGGTAAACATTATAATTGCAATCAGTGAAAAAAAAGTCTTACAGGATAAATTTGCTGGGAGATTTACTTAATTCAAATTATAAAGGTGTTATAGTGGGAAATCAACCTAAGAAGCACTAGAAGCTACGCCCTTCTGCCAGTTAAGTGACACCCACATGGTCTAGCCGGTCACAGCCCAGAGCCCAAGAACTCAGGACATCTGAGAGGGTTAGGTAAAGGAAAACCCAGAGTCAGTACACACCCTATTCCTTTTGGCTCTTATCAACTATGGAAGATGTTTGTTAATCTTAAAGAAATGATTAGTAAGAGCTGAGCGGGCATGGTAGTGCACATTTGTAATCCCAGTACTTGGGAGGCTGAGACAGGAGGATCCCAGGTTCAAAGACAGCTTCAGCAAGTAGTGAGACTCTCATCAACTTAGGGAGACCCTGTTTCCAAAAAAAAAAAAAAAAATTTTTTTTAAATAGGACTGGAAGTGTAACTCAGAGGTAAATGCCCCTAGGTTCAATCCCTAGTCTGTCTGTCTCTCTGTCTGTCTGTCTGTCTGTCTGTCTCTCTCTCTCTCTCTCTCTCTCTCACACACACACACACACACACACACACACACA